>VDFB02052946.1:0-173465 GCA_007258455.2 Sequoia sempervirens
TTATCGCGAGATCGACCTTCAAATCGAATCTTTTTGCCCGATCTCTCGAGGGGGCGGTGTACCAGTGTACTTCTTTCCGCTGGGGCATCCGAAAAATCAGATTTTTTTTGATTTCGATCACGACAATTCTTTGAACCAACGCAACAAGTACATTGCTTCAAAGAGGGGCAAAATGTAGATATGCAAAATTAACATTATGCATTCAATCGGATTCAGTCAAATTAGGTCTCACATTAGGCCCATTCATCACTTTCATCCATTCATTAAATAATCTCATTTCCTAAGGTCATTTATCAAATAAACATTATCATCAGCCTTTTAATAAATCAAACATCATCCCTTTAATTAAATAGATCAAACATTTATTTAATTAAATCCAATCCATATTTCATCCTTTTCTGATTTAAATAAATCAACTATTTAAATCACGAAAGTCAAACTCACCTAATCAGTATTAAGCTAACATAATCATCATCTATTTAATCTAACCCTGATTAAATACTAATCTCACCCACTTGCATTCTCTAGATTTGGCCACTTGCACAAATAAATCAACGGCTGATTTATTAAAACCCTCATTTTCCCTCAACATGAAAGTCCAATATTGCATTTATTGCTGTTTTTCTTGTCCTCTCAAAATTTATTGCAAAATTTGAATCTCCCTTCCAGCGGCACTCTTCCCAAATCTTTACCAAACTATTGACCACTCACCACTTGACAAGGTCTTCTCATTGAGGATCTTTAGTCAGCATATCTACCATCTTGGCCAATCTCTCATCAAGAAAATCTATAAAATAAGGCCTTCATTCTCATTCATGGATCCACCACTTTTATGCAAGGTTACTCTCTTAATTTGAGAACTCATCTTGCTCATCATCTCCATTTGCATTTCATCATTTTAGCTATTGATCAAGGATTGGGAAAGGGTCACTAGCACATGTGACACCAATCCACTATGGAATAGGTAGCTTGCTGAGTGTTTTCATTATGCTTGTGGTTTTCTTTTATCTTTTGTTGCATTTTGGAACATTTTCAAGGTATTTCATAGGGTCATGCTTGAGGAATTTGTGATTTACTAACCTTGTATGAAGCTTAGTCTTTTGCAGATTTCAAAAGTATGCACCACAGAAGGAAACCCAGAAAATGTTCCTTACAGAGCCGCAAACCTGCAAGGGAGTGACCCCCAAGATCTCTCACATGGAGGAAGCTCAAAGGAAGTACCTTACAGACCCGCAGACCTGCAAGGAAGGTGTCCCCTAAGATCTTTCACATGGAGGAAACCCAAAGGAAGGAGACTTCGTAGAGTCGGAAAGCGGCTTTATAGGTGCACCTAAAAAAGTGACATGTTTACTCGCAGATAGAACATGTCTGAAAGTAGCCACGTGGGCAAGTAAGCGGACAATCACGTAGAACATCAACAAGTTGGAAAACTTCAAAGGGTTCCCTTGGGAACCTAGCGTGAAAGAGGGGTCCACTCAAGGGACGCGTTGTTTGAAAGTGCAAAAAAGATGTTTTCTTCTCAAATTGATTCAACACCAAGGAATCCCTTTGAAATATGTTCACTTCATAAAGGAATTTGAAAGGAAGAAACATTCCCCCTTGCGAGGGAAGGTAAAAACTACTTCCTCCTCGAAGGAAAGTTCTCAATTTCTTTCTTTGTGAACCCATGATGAAGGAAACACGTTTTGTTAGGGTTTCTAGTTGAATGTGGTTCTTTAAAAAAGTTTGCAAAGATTCTCGAGAAAAGATTCATTGATAAAAAATTCATTTTCTAAAAATCAAAGTAAAGGTGTTGTCACACATGAAAGGGACAACTCAGGCAAAGAAGAGAGAAAGATAAGAAAAGAGCAAAAAAGAGAAATAAACATAAATATAGGGCACAAGGGTGATATGATATTTTGGGGTCAGAGCTACTCATAAATATATATAAGTATAATAATAGTAGTATATAAATGAACTGTCATTAGCCCCCTACTATATCAGACCTTGTGAAGAATGCACGAGAAGACAAAGTAAAAATAAAAAAATTGGGTCAACATGGAAGGGAAGCCTAAATGCCCCGAATGCTTTGCATCATCCCCAATTTATCAAAACTCAAGTACAAACATGGAAGAATGATGATGCAAATAGAAGAAGGTTTACAACACAAAAACCATGCATGTATCCAAGCACCAACAAGGGTGACAAGGGCCATCCAGAAACACATAGCATGATCACGAGGGGAACACATCACAACATACACACACACATCTAATCTAAAAATGAAGAAGAGGTCTGCCCTAACACTCATCAACCAAGAGGTCGTCCACTTCCCACTCTAGATAATCATAGGGGGAAGGAGGACGAGCCTACAGCGGTGGAATATTAAGGGGAGGAGCTTCCAACCCTCCCACAATAAGGGCTAAGGAAGAAGGCCCCACAAGGTCTCCTCCACTCGACTCTTGCAGAGGTATGGTCAACGATTTTGTGAAAATATCAGACAAAGCCAGAACTTCATCTAGAGAGTTAAACATGCACTTCGATGGAGTGTTATTTCATACCTCAACAGATGGAGAGGGTTGTGCCCGATGTTCACTGCTAGGCCCACCGAGTGATTCAGGAGTGGTGACAAACCAAGGGGAAGTCGAGGCTGGTTCTGTTATTAGGACGGAACAAGCCAATGTAGGACCACCTTCGGAGAAGGTGGGCTCCTCTTACATCCTTTGTTGCTTCAAGGACCACTCTCCACCTTCTGCTCCGTCGAGGGATGTTTTCTCCCCACAGACGAGGCAAGAGGCACAGAGGAAGAGCTGGAGGAGAAAACCACGACAGATACCACCAAAGTATTTGGCATATCCATAGGCTTAGGGAAAGGTGGGACGTCCGAAAGGGACATAAACAAGGTCAGCTCAGTCGAAGGAGTGATGAAGACCTGCATCTTTTGGGGTTAGGCGCATTCGTACTCGCAGCAGAAGCCAGAAGCGAGACTGGACTAGATTGAATGAAAGTAGAGGGGAGGAGAGAGGACGCAGTAGGAGGCCCTGAAGCAGGGGCAGTCATCTCCTCTTCCTTCCTCTATAAGGCGGCCTGCTCAGTCACGAGAGCCTTTCACCGGTGCTTGCATTCACGCACAAGGCAGTTTCTGCAACTCTTCGAGCTAGAAGCCAGAGGTTGTGAAGGAACGAAAGAATCCTACTCAACCATGGGAGTGTCCACCATAGTTGTTTCCAGTGGAGGGACAAGCTCCTGAATGGGAGCAGGAGGAGCAAGTTGAGGAGAAACTGGGGGAATCGACTCTAGTGCCTCAACAGTGGGTCTCTTCCCTTTTACTCCTTTGGGAGAAAAAGTGGTTGAAGGCCATGGGGGATGGGACATAGAGGATTCTCCACGAGGACCTTTCTTCCTACCATATCGAATGGACCTAGGCTCCATGGGAAAAACAGGAAGCTCGAATGCAGGATGCTTGGGATTTCACCAAGTGGGCACCATAGGATTCTCCCACAAATGCGAAACAAAATTTGATGGCGCCACAATGGGGCAAGAGGGAGCGTTAGGCTAAACAACGGAAGAGGAAGAAGGAGGATCTCGGGACCACTTCTCTTCTCCCCTTCTATGTGCCTTGGCGGCATCATTGACAGCTTTTAAGCAAGCCCTATGTGAAACAACATAAGGTGATGGAGGGTATCTCACTCTCGGCGTTAAGAGCCCTCTCTTGTAATTTTGATAAGTTTGGTACAAGAGGTCCTTCCTAGGCTGAAAAGTACCAATGGGTGCAGGCCAAGAGTAATCTAAAGAGTAATTTCCATGCACAACTAGTGGTTTGTAACTAGTGTCATGGGTCACATGTACGAAACCCTCATGAATGAATTTCAAACACTTATGCACAACCGAGGGAACTACATTCATAAATACTAACCAGGGGATACCCAGCTTCACTCTAAAGAGTTCAAACCCTGGGATTATATCGA
This sequence comes from Sequoia sempervirens, assembly GCA_007258455.2. Taxonomy (NCBI): domain Eukaryota; kingdom Viridiplantae; phylum Streptophyta; class Pinopsida; order Cupressales; family Cupressaceae; genus Sequoia; species Sequoia sempervirens. The sequence continues at coordinate 3,948 of VDFB02052946.1, forward strand.
ACAAAAGATTTACGGATTTAGGTCCAACCAAAACTAATAAGACAATACTACCCAAAGGAGATACGAAAATTTTGTCATGCGTGCGGATGGTACTCATAGGTGCATTGTACCCATTTTTATGCAGAAAGTTAATTAGCATGATCTCCCCAGTTATGATATTTACTTGAGATGTTGGATCAACGAGAACACCCGCTACTGTGTTTTCGTTGATTCACATAAAGATATAGAGAGGATATGGTTCTTTATTAAATCCCATCGATAGATCTTGCGAGGTGGAGGTTATACCAGTACTACTACTCATAGACTGCATAGAGGGGATAGGTTGATACAGGAAAGATTCCATTGCATGCACTAAGCGTCACTCTCACAAAGCCCCCCAAAGGTTGCAAGATAGGACAATGACCCAATTAAGGTTTCATTGCGCAACACTTTTGAAACCTTCCAACTATGTCTACTAGGGGTTGCAGGTTGGGTTGTAAGGAGAAGGCCTCACAACAATCACACCTACAACACTCCTAGAATATGAGGAAAAAAACTTTCAGTATAGCAAAACGGAACCAAAATGGTTCACGTCAAGTTCACAAAAAATGTAAGAGAGGGGGACCAACCATGTCAAAGCCCTAGGTCATGGAGAGCCGAGAGTGGAGGGCTTCCCTAACTTACTTCACTCTAAAGGTATGTTTTGGGAATAAGGATCGGGAATGGTGAGGACTATAAGGTGCATCAATCACTCTGCAAATCTAAACTTTAGTTTGGGCTAGGCAAGCTGGTTTTTGGAGTCAGTATTGTGCCTCAGACAACTCTCTGTTCAAGGATGATAGCATGGTGTGCTGGCATCTCTCAGGCGTGCTAGCATCTATACGGTTAGAAAACAGTGGACACAACACAAACTACCGAAAAACAAACTGACAGCCTAGCTAGTAAATCTAGATGGTAAAAATAGAATGAGGAAGTGCAGGAAATAAAGACTAAAGTGATAAAGCAAATAAACAAGAACTAGGGTGACGAAGATAATCTCACCAAAATGCACGTTTGATAGCTAGCTCCACATGTACTCTCACCTGCACACAAGCAAGAAGGGGAAAATTGTTGGGGATGTATAGAGACCTTCCTCAGTTAGACCCCTATTCTGGTGTTTCCACCTCCATGAACAACCAGATAGCAACGAGATAGAAATTTGTGATAAAGAAGTAAGGAAAGAAGGAATGCAAATAACACTACAAAATAGTAAATAACTACTCAACCAAATCACAAAGGAGAGGAGTGAAACATTACCACCTCAACCAAGAGCTCACTAGCCAATGGAGGAGAAAGAAGGCTTGAACAATCACCATAGCCCCGACCGTGATGAAGGGAGGTCTCGCAAAACCTCAATCCCACGCTGCAATGGCTTGCTTCACACTTGCTTTACAAAGTTGATAAAGTGTTGTTGCTACAATGGAGTGTTGAAGTGCTATTGAGAATGAAGTGAAGGTTGAGAATGCAAAAAGAGATGGAAAAAAGATGAGTTGAATGAAAAATGGATGAATTTGAAGGAGAATAGGGAAGAATCTACCATTTTCGAGGTCAATTGGTCAAAGAGGGATGTTACAAATTGACCCCAATCAAAAGTGTAATGCATTTGTCAACTTTAGATGTAGGAATCCGTCAGGGACGTAAGTGTGCCACACAAAATTCTATGCGCCGTGCGTACGTCCCCAACAAATATTCTTTTATCGACATAAAGGACATATTCCAAGTGGAAGGAAGGCAACTTGTTGATGTGAAATTTCTCCTTCAGATTTGGTTTTCTAAGGTGAGGATGTATAAAAGGGGAATTTACGTAATGGGTGCAAATTTGTTCCTCTACAGGTATGTATCAAAATATTATTTGGTTGGTATTAGAAATTTTTTTGATCAAACATTTTAGGCTGTGAAGTATAATGATTCTTGTTGAATTCTTCTTATTGTCCTATTCTCTTCAGATGATTAAAATTTTGTTTAGCTGAAAAGAGCCTTGCTATACACTTAAATGAATTTGAGAAGCATTTTTTACTTATTCATATTTTTATCATTGCTTTATATGGCGAATGGCTAATAGAAGGTAATCTTAGGGATCTGGTTCATAAATTCACTGGTACTAAAAACTATTCCAGGCCTATGTTGAACACTCTATTTAAGGCATTTATTGACAAGGCTACAATTTTTAATTGATTTATCTTTCTATTGTGTTTGGACTTTCTTTTGTAAACTTGCAATATATAATGCAATTTTATTCTTTCTAAATTGAGACTAATAGTAATTTTGTTGGTTGTATTGAGGCACAGCTTCATTCATGGCGGAAAAGGAAGCACCTTGTAGCTCATATTAGATGGCATGTTGCATATAAAGGAGGAAAGATTCTAGGGTTATTGTTGGTTGCATTGAAGGAGAGAGCTTCATATATGGGACACAATTAACACTCTCCTTGGATTCTACACGTTACAACTTGCTCTAGGAAGATTTACCAACAAAATTTACTTCAATAATTTTTTTCTAAGTATTTACCATATTTTATTGAAATAATTTTTTTTTTATTTCTTCACTATAACACCACACTGTTCTTAGGGTTTATTGCTTGGTTCTTTGTGGGAATGTGGGAGAATAATGTGAGTTACCACAATACGTCACCATGTTTGGGGATTTTGGCTTGGTCGTTGCAGTGAGGCAAGAAATTCCTTCTGATTGCCTTCTCCACCATTTTTATACGGTTCACTAGCACAAAGGTTGCATTTCATTGATTTGCAGCTTCAATTGATGATGTTTCTTTAATCACCAATGGCATCACATCCATATAATGTGAAATCAAAGAACTCATCTCTTGGGCTACTTCAGTGAGGCAAGCAACATTCATGGTCCTATCTTCAGGTGGCCGAGAAGCCTTTGCAAACTCCATCAAAGGTTTAAAAGATTACCAAAAATGGCATGCATGCATGCACCATTCCCATTTCATTTACAAACATAACACTGCTATCAAATGAATGCCACATATAGTCTTTTTGTGTTCCCCCACAACCTCCTTTCACCACTATCTCAATTTCCTGATGTATTTCAAGAAACTAGGGAAGTAGTATAATTTTAGAGGCCTTATCCCTCTGAGGAAACTGAATCCCTACTGGCCCACAAATCTTTACTTCCTGTACAACTTTAAAAATTACATGGAGATGGTTACAGTTATTCCATTCAATTTCAACTTCGCCAGCTATTGGAAAGGCATTCCAATGAGGAGAATCACCAAAATTTAGTTCCAAATGATTACTCTCAGTCAAATATAGTGGTTGAATTCCAAATTAATGGTACATGAACCAACCAATGTGGTAGTGTATCTTTTGATGAATCTGTTACTAGTGTAAGTTTCCAAGAGAACCTCAATCCCACCAAGAAAAAAAAATATCTTCATTATCAAAAGCTTGAATGCGAAGAGTAGCAAGCCCATCAAGGCCGAGTTGTCAACATTTTCCAATTGTCTTAACATATTGTTGATAAAAGAAAAGGAATATATTGATTCGCCAACAATATACCGTCCCTTTAACATGTATATAAGGCTTGATACCTAATAGAACCGAGCATTTTGAGAAAGTTCCAAAGCATATTCAGAGTCCCATTCTGACTCTAGGACTCCTTTTAAAAGTGAAAAACCATAGATGAGCTATGAAAAATATTTCATCCTATAAAAAGTTTAGATTTAAAAGAATTTATGCATCTCAATCCATAAATCCTTACAACATCAACTCTAACAATGAATCCCCCTAATAACAAATATCTCAATTATAGTATACATATTAATTTAAAATCATAATGTAAAGGTTTTAGACATACTTTGTGATTATCCTAGATAGGGTCATGGCATTACCAAAAGGTGTCCAATATTTGGTTTTAGGAAACTTGGATAGGATTGTACTAAACCAACACAACCTTGGTGTGACCATTGTTTCCTTTGATAACCACATTAGATTTGTGATTGAGCAAGCACCCATAGGATTATGAGGCTATAATACAATATAATACTATATGATATAGAAAAAAAATGACTTCACAACCATAGCAAGATCATTATGGTGAATATTTTTTTCTCTAATTGGCATTGTGCAAAGTGATCTATAAAGAATTTGGAACACTAGTCAAAAATACCATGTGCCTTCTACGCATATTTTCCAACCTCCAATACTTACCATATCACATTAACTGAATTATATTATTCACCCCTAATATTGAAATGATATATTGTCACATTTTTATTATTTTAAAAAACTCCAATATGCATGCACATGATAAGGTATTGCTTTAGAGGTGAATACTTAGGTTGAGTTTTATTAATATTATATTGCTTCATGTAATTCCTTGTTGCATCATTTACATTTTGTGGTTAATGGTGCACTTCCCTATGTGGATAGTGATATTTTCATTTGCCTCCTCATTTAGTTGTATTTGTTGTTCTTAGAATTGTGAAAAACATGAGCCATAGGATCAAATAATGAACAAAGACACCTTCCATGCAAGAGATCTACAAACAAATAATTATTATATTCCTCAACAAGAAAAAGCTACATAACATAAGAGACTATCAAAGGCATGAAAGCTCGAGAGAGCATAAGAGAGATAATACAATGAGGGTTGAGTGCTACATAGGAGCAACCCTAAATGATAAAGGGATTAGATCATGACAAGTGTCAACATCACATGCGATGAGATAGAATGATCTAATAATATCTCTCTAGTTAATATAGTAAATCACTCCTAAGTTTAGCTTAAGTGCATGAGAATAAATTAGACTAATAATTAATTAAAGATTAAATAATCATTAGCTAATGCATGATTACTCTAACACCCCCCTTTAAGATGAAATTTAGGCTAAAAACCCTAAAAATGAACACATGATGGGTCCTGACTAACAAGGCCTGGTGAGGTACCCATGTACAAACAAAGGATCTCTCAAAGTTGGAGAAAAGGAGAAAACCATAGTGGGAGAAAACTCTTCTCCAAAAGAGAGAAAGGCGAATGAAGTACTAAAAAGCCTCCAAATCAAGCTGAAGGATTAAGAAGCCTCCAACCAAAACAATGTAAGGAACATTTAGAATGTATCATTGAAGCACGAAGAAGCTATATATTGTTGTCGAATGATGACTGATATGGTGTTGAAATGAACCTCCTCTGAAACAAATGATGATCGAGATCAAGATAACAAGAATCTGCATGAGTTCCCATAATAACATTACTCGAATTAGATGGAAAACAAAGGCAGATATCTAGAAATCGAAGATACAAATTTCAAGACCAAGGATACTATAATCTACATGATTGCCCCCAACGACACTACTCGAATTAGATGGAAAACAAAGGAAAACATCTGGAAGTCAAAAATACAAGTGGTACATGAATCTGCATGAGTGACCCCAATGACACTACTCAACATGCAAGATGCAAGTCGAAAATAAAAGTACCAATAGTCTGAAGAACATTGATCACAAGAGACAATAATCTGCATGAGTGTCCCCAATGACACTACTCGAGTCAAATGGAAAACAACTTAGGAAAACATCTAGAACTCAAAGATACAAATGACACATGAATTTGTATGAGTGACCCCAATGACACTACTCAACATGCAAGATGCAAGTTGAAAATACAAGTACCCAGTAGTCTCTTATCAAATGAAAATGGAAGGTTACCTCCAAAAAATAGGAATGCAAGAGTGTTCATATGGTAAGTGCTCCATCTCACCGAAATGCAAGGTAACCATCCACTAATGTACACTGCATTTGAAAGTGCATAGGAACAAGAACTAGATACGTAAATCATTCCAAACCATGAAACCAAGGAAGCATTAGCACCAATAGTAGAACCCCCCCTATAATGTTGACAAGGGAGAGCCATGACAGGTACACTGAAATTGTGTGAAACCAAGAAGTGCATGCAGGAGAAACAACTTGCAAATAAAAGGGTGTGCAAATTAAGGAACACAAGATGAGGCAAGATCATTGGGATTCACTGCTATCGTGGAAGGGACACTCACTTGAAAAAGGTTTGATGGAAAACCAAAGGAAAACATCAACCCCTGCATGGCACTTTATATCATAGTGCGAGTACAAAAGGCACAATAGGATGTGCAAAATTCCCAAAAAGCATGTACACCAGAATGGCACTTTATCTTAGTGTATCTATAAAAGAGAATGTACATGGAAAAGATGTCTAAAATGACCATATAGGACATAATACTAGAAATACACGTATAATATCTATAAAACGAGTCATCCCACGTAAATGATAAGTTTTCAGGAGCTAAGACGTCCAAGTAATTCACCAAAATGTGAAAACACAAAAAACTAAATAAAATGTACATGGAGAGAAATCTAGAAAAAGTGCATGGATGGATGTAAAGAGCTCTGAAAGACTATCCTAAAACCATTAGAATTGTGAAAAATGGAGAAATGGGTCAAAATTTATGAGCTTGGGACTAAAAACAATACCTCTAACTTCAACAAGTTGTAGAATGCACCAATAGCAAAAACAGGTGGTGAGACCCACACCACTGGAAAGTTGACGGAATCAACTTTTTGATGATATCTCATTTGCCAAAAAACAACGTTGTATACCCATGTTATGGTCAAAAGAATATAAGACCTCCTTTAGGGCATAAAGGGGTCTTGAAGGGGCTATGCATGTGTTCGTACAACTGATGCCATCAGTAATATTCCATGTTAGAATTGTGAAAAACATGAACTACATGATCAAACAACGAACAAAGACACCTTCCACACAAAGAGATTTGTAAAAAAAGAATTGCTATATTCCTCAATAAGAAAAAGCTACATAATGCAAGAGACTATCGAAGGCATGAAAGCTCTAGAGAGTGGAAGAGAGATAATACAATGAGGGTTGAGTACTATATAGGAGCAACCCTAAATGAAAAAGGGATTGTATCATGACAAGTGTCAACATCACATGCGATGAGACAAAATGATTTAATAATATCTCTCTAGTTAACATAGTAAATCACTCCTAAGTTTAGCTTAAGTGCATAAGAATAAATTAGACTAATAATTAATTAAAGATTAATTAATCATTAGCTAATACATGATTACTCTAACACTTATAACTACCTCTTTTACTTGTATTTGCATACTTAATGAATGGAATAGCCATTGAGTTGCTTCTCTCTTTTTCATTGTTGTATTAAGAAACAAATTATCTAAATTAGTTATTTCCGTTTGGTCTTACATATCTATTGCTTTGTCAAGTCTTACATGATATCAAAAATTTTATGCTAAAAGTCTAGTTCATCTACATTGCTAAGGATGTTTTAAAATTATGTTGTATTAAAGTTCATTTTGGGTGAATAGTGGAGTGAATATGGGCTCACCATTGTGTTTGGTGGATCAAAGAAAGTTAGTCTTACCTCTTATTTCATCCAAATTAGAAAAGATGAGGGCAATCATACAATTCTCATTTTGAGAGTTCTAAAGACTTATTCTTACTCATACAAAGCCCTTTTTGACTCACTTTTTTAAGTGCAATATTTTTGAATACATATTTTTTATTCTCATAGTTTGATGTCATTTTACTTTAGAATTCTATTACGAGATTCACTGGATGTGGCAATTATAAATGGACTAAGGACAAAGAGATGTTAGGGGATCCTTTGATTGAGTGAACTCGGGAAGGTGTACTCTTGTGGTTGTGAATTGCTACAATATTTTTTCCTTATATATGTTTTTTTCTTTTTTGCATGGCTCAACAAATCCAATTCTAACATAACACAATTATTTAAATTGGGAAAGTTTGATGTCCATATAATGACAATCTAAAGAATTTTATAAATGCTTTATAGGAATTGAAAGGGAATTGGTTAGCCATAAAATATATTAGTTGGTAAAATGTGGTCAAGCCTCTAGATTATAATTTATGTACTACTAATAACCATGATGATATTAAGAAAATTTATACATTTGTCCTCTTCTTTCATTTTTGCAACTATGAAATCCTATTGACTTGTCACTATCATAATTTTATTTACATCATCAATTATAGTCTCCTTCATTAATTTTTAATGAATACAATGCTTTTCAAAAATAATTTATTTATAAGACCCTTAGTTGAAACAATGCAATAATTTTATCCCACAATTTATTTGCAATGTTTTTTAACCTAAAAATTTGAGGAAAACCATATCCTAAAAGTGTGTTTTGCATTTCTATAAATATTTTGCATTCATTCTAATTTATTCTAGAATGGATGACCAGTGGTCTCTTTCCACTAAGAGATATTTCATCTTTAGATTCTACAACTTAATTTTTTGCATATTGAGCTTCTCAATCTCAACTCTTGAGGTGCTAGCCATAACATTATTTTTAGATCTAATCTCAATCCAAAGGGAAATGGTCCCACTACAAACAAATAAAACAACGCAAGAAATGTTTTTGCATCTTGACATGATCAAGCTAACATGAGATTTGATACCAAATGTTTTGATTAAGGTAAACATGGGAAAAGGGCTTAGACTTGTTACAAAACAGTCATAAAAGCAAGTTAGATGAAACTCACCAATAGTGAGACTACAAAAAATAGTGAACAAATAAAATCTCCCAAGAAGAGAGACAAGAACCAACTGCAAAGAAGAGAACAACAAAGACCAACAATGCTTTTGATCGAAGCATGGAACTGGAAGCTAGCTTTGGAAGGACCCACAACCACCAACAAAGATAGTCAAGGTGATTTGCAACCGCAACAAGACAACTAAGAGGTAAACAAGACAAGTCTCACAAGGAGGGAGACAGAGACCAGCTAGCTACAATAGAACCAACAAAATAACAAAACTAGACCAACAATTGTTTTTTATCAAAGCAGAAAACCATAAGCAAGTTTTGGAGAAAGCCAAAAACTAAAAAAAAAGACAAGGCAATCAAGGTGGTTTGAATCCAAAATTCACCAAAGGTTCCAATAGAGGGGCGGGACGTGAATGGAAAGTCCTTCCATTCTTGTAAAAAAAATTATCTAAAGGATGCACACCATCAATTTTCCTTTTAGACTTGCATGGGGATCCATTCTCCACATCCATGTGATCATTCTTCATGGTCTCCACCATCTTCCAAACCACCTTCTCAAAAGAGGGGCTCTCAATCCCATACCATTCCTTTCATGATGAACCCAAAACCTGAATAGTGTGATCATTCACAGAAGGAGGTTGAGGACTTTTTGCAACATAAGTCAAGACCTCATTGGAGTGTACAAAATCATGAAGATCTTGGAATAATAGGGAGAAGAACCCAACCTTGTGGAAGTGGTAAAGTCAAGAAGTCTCACATTGCAACTCTTGCACCCAAACACCAATCTTGGAACATAATTTAATATTTTTGGAAAATTTTGAGCTATTTTCAACACAAACACAACATCTAGCATAAATAAAACTAGTTGTATATCTTGTGACCTCATTAATGGTAATAAATTGACCTACAAAATCAACATTTCCATGAATGATACTTTCATCCCAAAGGAGAGCAATAGAGATAGGGGGTATTATTTTCATACTACATTCAAATATTATTTCTATGTAAGGTTGTCATCAATGACAAAGGGGGGAGATTGTTAGGATTATTGTCATTGATGTCAAAGGTGTATGGAAGATTGTTGGCAAGTTTATTATCAGTATGTCAAGAAAGATATATCATGAATGTTAAGATGAATTTGTTGATCCAAGAAGAAGAAATTGCAATGGCCAAAGGCTACTAATCGCCATCTAAAGACCCTCCTCCATATTAGCACATTTGTCCTTGTGATTTATGAAAAATAAAATACAATAAATCCTTAAATGTTATGGAGCCAACCACCCTTATATGGTGCCCAATTTAGAAATTAACAAATAATAAATAAATCAATATATGGGTTGACCCATGTTAGTGCCCAAAAAGGAAAATGAAATTTAAATAAATAAATATCCTTTATAGGTGTCAACACCAAATGGAGCGCCTAGGTTTGTTATGAAAAGGCACTCATATAAATAAAAGTTACCTCTCTTTTGAAAGTGTGTGTCTTTTGGATGAAGTCGCCCTCTCTCAAGTAGATATACGAAGAGTTTGTGGAATGTGGAGAATAATGTGTGGAAGATAAAGAGATATATCATGTATACACCAACAAAATTGAGTGAAGAGAATAATATAGAATATTATTTGAATGCATATTTTTGAAGGAGATTTATCAAGAAGAAAAATGCTTTATTGAGTTAGAGGTTGGTGCCTCATATTAAAAGAGATAGGTGTCTCTTACAGAGTTGGTGTTCAGTGGTGAGGATTGATGTCTCCAATAGGTTGGTGCCTACAAATTTTATAAGAAATTTTTATATAAGCAATATTTTTCCATGGTTTTCTCCTGAAAAAGGTTTCCACATAAATCGTGTATTCTTGTATTCTTATTTGTTGATATTTATTTGAAGTTATTGTGGTTATTAATTTGAAACAGTAAAAGATAGTCTTACATTGATTCAGCCCCCCTCTCAATATAAGTGTGTATTCATTAGTCATGCTGACATCCCTATATCATGTTCATGTCTTAAAGAAATCACTCAAAATTTAATACATGATCTTAGACTGACAACAAGAATTGGAATGTGAGAAATTTGGCAATCTAGAGAAGGAAAAGTACCAAGGATTAGGCTAAAATGATCCCTAAAACATGCTAGAGGGATAGTCACTAAAACTATCCCAAAACATAACATAAAATTGCAAGAATATGCAATTTTTGACATTACAATGTGCACATGATTTTATTATTCCTTTCGAAATCTATGAGGATCAACATTATGGAAAATAAAACCATGTAGATAAGAGAAAATAACACTACACACATGTCTAGTCATTGCTCCACAACCAACCAAGCATCAAAAGCCCTAATAGAGTTATCTCTAGTTTCATTCAAGGCATAGCTCTACTACCCAATAGGTGTCTATAGCCTGAATAGAGATACTTGAATCACCTAGAATAATTAAGTTCTTTTGACTTTCTTTCTCTTTTTTTCTTAATTTATTTTCTTTCTTCTTTCAATTCTTTCTTTATTTTTTCATTTTTCTTTTAACATTTTTTTCTTTTCAGTTCAATTAACAGCTCATTTTCTAAATTGGGGACCACCATTTGTATATGAGAAAGTTGATCAAGAAATAGAAAACATAATTTCCTAAAACCATAATGAGTCCCTCTAACAAAACTAAGTGTCGCTAATTAAAAGAACTATCATACATACTTGACAAACCTGAAAATAATTTGAATAAGCATAACAAAACCTGTAAAATGATTTTATTTTGTTTAAGATGTCTCTGTAAACCCAAAGATAGATTGAAAACACATTTAAATACTATCCCTAAAAAGTGTCATAAGACAACTCAACAACACAAAGCAAAAGAGGCCAGGGAAAGCAAAACAAAACTAAAAATAAAATAAAACCGTTCATGGGAAACAAACCAAATAGTAATATACTAAGATACGCAAAAAAAAAAAAAAAAATTCCTGACCAAACACTATACATTGAAGACTTGGGAATACAAGTTTCAAGATTGCTTCTGCTCCACTTTTTCAAAGCATTAAGTAGAAGCGTTTGGACTGCTTGGTTCTAAGGCAAGAAAATCCTTGAATATAGAAATAAATAGTTTACATGGCGCACATTAGAATTCAAGATACCATTTAGTCAAGATTAATATGTAAGATGGCTCATTATTGTCAAAGTTAATCCCGAATTAAACTTTACCCCCTACATCATTATGATCTGAATCAAAATCAAATGTACAAAATTTAGAGGAAAGAGAAACATTCTATTTTTGAATAGTGACAACATCATCTCCACTAACAACGTGATCTTCAATGGACTTTTCTGTAAACCACTCTGCATCATCAAGTGTAAGGTCCTTTGTGTCATGTCGAATGTCTGCAACTTGAACCTTTCTAGTAGACCACAACTCACCCTCTCCATCAAAGTCCTGCATATCACACAAAGATGTCAATTAACAGCTTTTTCATGCAAAATAAAGTAAAAGTATGATTATCCTAGTCAATATTATCCATGCTGTTGAAATTGAAAGAATTATCTATGTCCATACCTGAGCTCGAGCAACATATGGGTGATATTACCTACAAATGCTTATTTCTAGCCTCTGAATTCTTATATATTCTTAACAAACTTCAAAGTTTTCATCAGAAATGACCTTTTTTCAAAAGGTTCCTCATTTGGCGGTAGATTTTAGATGTTTTTCTTCATGCCTTTGTGTGAATCCTCAAAGTAGATAGAACATGGCTCACTGACATTAAAATTCTCAACTTCATGGAGTAGTTCAATATTTTCGTTGGCTAGGCTACGTGTTGAAATTTCACATGTTTGGTCCAAAATACCCAACCCAACAAACCATTGACCTCAATAGCGGCAAGGAGATTGAAATTTCTCCATCCCTGTCATCATTTGAATCGGTTGTATGGAATTGGAATGAGGACAGGTTACATCCAGGCATTCAAATCGTACATGTGAAATGACCAATCATACCTATCACTAAGCAAGATTGAGCTAAAATTCGTGGTTGGTTGACATTGTGACAAAATGTGGCGGCCTCAAAAGGGTAATACCTCAGCATTAGGAGACAAGCCCACCAAATTGATAGTGCCAATGATACCAAGCCACATGGGTGCAGAGGAGAGGAATGATCTTACTCCACAGTGGGAGGCACAAAAGTCGTCAAATAATCCAGATCCACTGTCGGTGCATTGTGGGGTAGTGTGAAAGCTCATTTTTCTTTGGGGTTGCGTGGAGCGTTGGATAAAAAATGATCCAATGGTTAGCGCAATGCGATGAAGATATCAGAGCCTAAGAGAATATGAGCTTGTACCATTTGTGAGACTGAGGATCATTGTCATATGCATGCGAGCGATGATGGAATGGTGGGCCATGAGGAAGAATGACCTGGCAATTAGATTGGTAGGGGCAAGCACAAAAGGAAGCATCGCAATGTCTTAGGGAGAAAGGCTCCAGAACCAGATGATGTAGATTGACCTTAATGGTTGATGCAAGCCCCAAGGGATGTCAAAGCTCAAAGGGCCTCAACATTACGCCATTAATTTCAAGGAAGCTTTGTTAGAAAGCGGGGGAGCCTGGGGTAAGGTCAGCATGTGTGATCACAAATAAAATTCGTGAAATAAGAGAGCAAATGTGGATGATATAATGGACCATGCAACATGTAAAGGAGGGATAGCACCATGCTAGAACAAGATTGTGTGAGTTTTTGGGTGAGAGATAAAATTTGTGAGATGAGAGAGCAAATGTAAATGATCTAGTGGACCACGCAACATGTAAGAGAGAGGGATAGCACCCAGTTAGAATAAGATTGTGTGAGTTTTTGGGTAAGATTTCATCTAACGGTTCACGGGAGCACAATGAGATTGATAGGACTTGATCCATTACAAATAAGAAAATAAAATGTGTAGAGTGCATATATGAGGGTGTTAATCAATTATATGAGTATTGTGCATATCGAATGGAGGGAGCAAGAGCGCGCCTAAGCATTAGTTGATGGATATAAGCTTGACACAACCGCCATGGACATGAATAAAGCTCAAGAAAAAGATGTAGATATGAATGAACTGAGCTGAGAAAAGGTTCGTAAGGGTGTGAGATATTCTCTAATTGATTGTCAATATACTTTTGAACCAGAAGGGGCCTGGGAATTAAATGAAGTTCATGGGCTATTTAAATCTCTCAAATTAATTATCAAAGGGGTTATGAACAAGCACAAAAGGCAAAACGGAAGTAGAATCTGAAAAAGGTGGGTTCCTAAATTCAAGAGGAAATCGGGTGTGTTGTGCAAGTGGTAACACAATTCTAAAATAATGTCACATCTCTAAATATCTCTCAATAAGAGAGCATACCCACATATGTTTTGTCATTGTCCCATTGTACCCAAGATGTCCAAGACTAAAGTAATGAAGATGGGGGCATCGACATTAAGTTGAAAAAGTGAATTGTTCAAGAGTTTCCTAGAATAAATAGGAGAAACCAAATTGAGCAAACAAGTTTATACATATAAAATATAATGCATGATTACCAATAGATCCTTCAATATTGATGAGCATATTGAATGCTATCCATATGAAATGGGCCTAACCCATGAATGAGAATCTTCCAAGTTAAATATTAAAGTTCATAAAGTTACTAAAAAGTAGAGTTAAATCACTTTTTGAGTGGATCACGTACATTTTTCATTGATTTTCACCATTGGTTTTATTTATTTGGATCTATATAAACATAACGAATGAATAATTAATCTTAATACATAAATGATAAATGTATGAAGAAAAATGTAAATTATTAAAAATAAAAACTATATTGACCAAAGAATATAGTATAGAATTAACCTTTATTATTATTTTGAGTGTTAAATATTTATGTATGTTGACTCATTAACTCATCCTAAGAGATATTAAGTTGTGTTGATTTAATTGACCATCCTACAATGTGTCTTATTGTTGGTAAAGGGAGAGAAGAGATACTATTGTAAAAGTTGTTTCCCATAAGTTTCAAAAATTGCTAGGACCTCACCTAACAATGGGTGATATTGCCTTTGTCTTTATTATGTATATATGTTGGTCTTGCTCTTCATCAATTTTCTTAGCATGATGTTTTGCTACACATCTACACTCAAAAACCCTTTTAATTTGTTTACAATTTGGTTCATTCTTGAAGTTGGTTACAAAATTACCAAGTTCCAAAAGGATTTCAATTTCAATTGTCTTGTCAACAAAAATCTAAATTTACCAATCAATTATCTATTCTAAGATCAACTTGATGTAACAATATGATGCAAATAACATCAAATTAAACCAACCGATTTCTAGTTGCCCTACAATGATTCCAAATGCATTGAAAATTAAATCTTCTAAGTTCATTGATATTTAAAGCAACAAATATTATGTGTAATTTGCACTCCACAAATCTTTATCTTACTAAAAATATAACAAAATCAGATTGAAGTCATGGATTGCTTAGTCTAATTGACAATGGTGGTGAGTTGACTTGAATTTGATTAACAAGAATTATATGCCAAAAAAAATCTTCTTTTTCTTACCAATTCCTCAAAATCATCATGTCAAATCATCCTTAAATAACATAATGTATGGTTTCACCTTCAAACTTGTAAGGCACTCTACTTTTTTTTACTTTTAAGATTCTTGATGCCCATCAAATGACAATGCCTTAGATAAAAAAGTGTTTAATGCCCTTTCTTTTCTTTCTCACATAAAAAACGAGACAATATAGTGGTAAAAAAAAAAAAAATGCATTGCTCTAATCTAAGACACCTATCAATAAGAAGCCAAAACGTATTTAACTTTTTTTTAAGTCTAGGGAAGCAATGAGTGTGAAATAAAAGCGTTAAAAATTGAAAAGCAGCTTAAAATCTTCTCATCTAGTTTTCTATTGTAAGGGATAAGAGTTGAAATGACTCATACAATAGACTTGTTGAAACTAATCTTCCTCATAGGTGTTATGCAAAGATTAATGTAGTCTAACTTATACTAGAATTCAAATAGTTTTTAAAGTTCATCTAACTAAAACAAGATATGTATAAAAAGATAAAACAATTAATGTAGTCTAACTTATACTAGAATTCAAATAGTTTTTAAAGTTCATCTAACTAAAACGAGATATGTATAAAAAGATAAAACAATGTATTAAAATAAATAAGATATGCTTCTTCTGCTTCTATATTTTTCCTTTATCAAAGTTGTATGCAAATAGCCACATCAACAAACAAGAATGTCTACAAATTATCAGACCCTAAAGGCAAACTAAGTCGAATAAGTGTTGATGAGTTAGTTGATGAAAGGAAAAATGAACATTTTGAATTATTCTTCTATTTATTGAAATTTTGTAAGATTTAATTTTCTTGTATTCCTCTACTGCATCATCTGGGTCATCTATGTGCTGGAATGGACCATGAAGTTTAGATTTTTTTAGAACCACTTTACATGATACTAAGAATATGCATAAAGCAATTATGAAGGATAGAAGTTTGAATATTGTGCTCGGTTTTTATATTATACAAGCTTGCCAACTTGCTTTGTCATACATAATATGAAATGACTACAATATCAAAATCAGAATTATTTTTCCATCAATTAAAGTGAAGACTGTAAATAAAAAAAAAATACACTCAACAGCCCATACAAAAACATTAAACTTTATAAATTATAGTCATAAAAAAATCATAAAAATGATTGATTATTTTTAATAAACTAGTTGAACAAATTTTAATTTTCACACTATAATATCCCACCATAATAGGTATGCTCAAAATTTTTAAATTTACCTCTATAGCTAATATAGTGGCAATCTTCATTAGCTTATAAAATTGCACGTCTAGAAAACATGGATTTTAAATCTTACCCATGTCCATGAAAACAAGCAGCCTCAAATACTAAGGCATACAACATGCATAGTCTAAAGTTCATGCTATGCAGTGGCCTTACGTTGTTGAGATAATACTCCAAATTTTAATAATCTATATAAAATGTAAAGATACTTTACTCAATTGACCTTCCAAACTTCAATAAACTTTAAAAAAACATAATTGAGTACCATTTCCCAATCCCACAATATGCACCGATGAAGTCCTAACATTTAGGACAAAACTGATATCTCACTTGTATATCATCTCGTTCTTATATGATACATAAAAACTTAATATAAACAAGTTAATTTACACTGTTCAACACATTCTTCAGTTGTATAACACTTCAATGAGTGCCAATATTGCAATTTCTTAGCTTCAAAACAACCACATAAAACACAGGGAAATAATTCATTCAAAAACTCAAGTTGCATAAACAATCAAGTCACCGATTGCCAAAAAAATACTGTCGAACCAAGTTTCCAACAATCTGTGACTTTAAACGTCTAACAGTATGTGGCACTTCCAAATCCCACCGGTCAACTATACTTCCCATCTGGTAGTATATATTGAAAAATTTAATTGCTTCCCCCTTAAAATTCCAAAATCTCTTCAAGCAAGCACGCATGACCAGTATGGACCAAGTGCAATTCAAAAATATCCATTATGAGTGATTTCTTCTAACAAAGAATTACTAACAACAAACTCTAGAACCTAATAGAATACACTGAAGCAATAATCCAGAGACTTCAGAGCTTTGGAAAATGACTTTCGCTTGAACCATCTTAAGTTGCACTCGTCTTCTTTGCCAAAAAAATCGGGAATTCTAAACCTCTTCCTGAAAATGTCTGACGATGCAAATAGGCTGCAAATATAACAAAAAAGGTGATTGTAAATATCATCCCAGATCCTATTGTTGGTTCATTGGACTGATTTTATGCATTTTGATATATGAAATATAAGAAACAATTCAAGATTTGGGAATTTAACTCTACCATAGAATTTGCATTAACGAGAATCTAAGACCTAATCCCTTAATGGATTTGTGTAATTAAGTAGTATGACCGAGACTCAGAAGAAATTGGCCTAATACTGCTTCTGAAATCAGGTTGAAAATATGGAAATTCACATAGCATGTGCTTAACAAAAACAATGAAAGCAACTTTACTCTTCATTTTCAACTTGGCAGATAGCAAGTTACCAAGCAACATTTGCAAGCTCACCTAACAGGCAATTTCCATATTAATTTTTTTCTTTTAATCCAAGATAAAGAATTAATATCATCAAATGACAAAAGGCAGTCGACGGGCAAATAAAATGCATTAAGACAAAACACATAGAGAGCTAAACACAACTCCAACCTAAGTATTGCCAAGAACATTATAAGTAACTAGAGAAATAAAAAGTACATATAATGACAGTAAAATCAAAAAACGGAACTCACGTATGGCATGTAAAACTAGAATAGGGTTAGGGACAGTCAACTAGCTTCACTGATATTTTCTCCTATCTCATTGAAAATCAAACCAAGTTGGTGATGTTTGCTAATAATAAATATCATCTCTGGAAGAGCCATCAAAACCAAGTTAGATCGTTGCATGTCCTGTTGATGTTAATGTATTTGGTATGATGTATCTCTCCTACAATCCAAGGCTGTCCTTGAACTAGTAAAGTAGTGGTACCTTCAAACAACCTTTACTAACTAATTATGGAGTCTACCTGCTAACCCCTTATTCATCAAAATGATGCTTTGCGAACTATTAAAATTTTTGTCATGGATATCAACTGCTTAAAGAAGGATGCAACATAATTTTCTATTGCCATCATCTATGTTCATCCACTTACAAGGCACTATTGTCAAAAGAGAGTTCTTACAGAATCATGGTTTATAACTATCCAACCCCAGAAGATATGTAGACAACTTAAACCCTCCAAAGGCTTTTTAGCCTCTTAAAATAATAGAGAATGAAAACTGGCATTCTCTATTGTCCAAGTCAATATTTTGGTGGATCTATGAATCATCCATACCAATTTTAAAATGGGGTTAAGTTCGAGTTGCATTATGATGCCATATTCGTATATATTTCCTACACACTTGAAAAGGCAGTACCTAGACACGTAGCAAGATTAGGACAATAGAGATGAAAGTCATTTAGACCTATATTCCACCAAGTTTCCACGATGAGAATGACAGGGGGCAGGGGCACATTTCCAGGACAACTGAGATGGTAGGCCATTCTTTAGGGACAGCAGGGGATGACAATTAAAAAAATAGGGAAAACTTAAAATATAGATTTCAAATATTCATATGATAAGGTATTCACTGTATTCATTATATAATCATATTATCAAACATTAGGGCAGAATTGAGAATTCACAACTCGTTATACAAATTAACAACATTTAAATATCTAAACATTTGAGTTTTGATTATCAATATGTACAAACAACAAAATGAAAGGCTGAAAGGCTAGAACTACAAAATGACAAAATGTAGACGACTAGATTTATTGTTGCTATGCCTCTACCTCATCTTTGCCTAAATCAAAATCAGTGCCCAAATCTAAGTCATTGCCTCATCCACTGGAATCCCAACCAATCCCTCTTCTGCCTCATCAATCTATGTGGTAACTTCAAGATCAACACCCCACATCCAACTAGAGTATGCCAGTCCTTGAATATCTATCAATCCTGATGTCATAAGGGACTATGCAAGGCCAACCTCTTTACCTGTCAAGAGGTAAGCCTATTCCTCTCAATTCACTGGATGATGCTATATGTGGAGATATTGCGACTTTAATTTCCAATAGGTCCAAGTTCAATTAGAACTTGTGGCCACTAGATCTAGATGCCTAAATTCATTTGTACCTGATTCACTCTATCACCCTGTTTTGGCATTTGGTTGTGTTGTGTGTTTTCTTGCATGGTCCTTTCTCTGGTCCTGCAAGTTGCCCTTATGGCCCTTCACAATTGTGCAAAATTGCAATCCTATTTGGAATCTGTGATATTGTCCAATGTCTATCACCTGCTCTAAATTTTGTTCCTCTACTTTAATACCTACACTAGTTCAAGGCAGTGTTTGGAAAACCTTTTGGAGCTTGTTGTGCTAGGATTGAAGTAATTTACTTTCTTTAGCCTTAGTTAAACCCCTTTACAATTGTTGTTCACAATGAGTAATGACAAGATAAATGGATGCCGAAATGGATGATGTTGAATGCAGAGATGTTCTTGAATGGAAACTGTTCTTTGGTTCCTCTAAATGCTCTTGGATGATTACTAGGAGATGCTCTTTTGATTCCAAGTGATGTTTTGTGGGTGATGTTAGAATGCCCTAGGAGTTGTCTTTAAATAGGCAATTCTAAGTGTTCAATTTGAAAGTCTTGTGATCAAGACAACTTGCAACAATCACTTTTTGGGATGGGGTTGACTTGAGTGTGAAATTAGGTGTTGATCAAGGTGGACGCATTCATGATAGCAATCATGTATAGTGTAGGGAAAAGGACAGGATCAAAATTGGGTAAAGAACACAAGGTATAAATTGGTTAAAGCAGAGTTACAAAAACCGTCAATTTATCATGATAAATTAGCAATCACCCCCACTTTAATCTTATAAAAAATTGGATTTTTTTAATTTAATCAGTGGACTCAGTCTTTTATTATTTTTTGGCAATTTTATCCCCAAAAAAAACACACAATTTTTTGGTCAAAATGATTAGGATTTCCAAGTTTTTCTTATTTATGAGGCAATTCTTTTGTTTATTTCCTAACCCCAACCCTAGTCCGATATTTCCCTAACCTTAACCCATTTTTTCATTATTAAATCCTAATTACTTGAAAAAATCATTATCTTTTGACAGACTTACTCTTGAGAAAGATTTTTGCTACTCTGGGCTAAAGAGTGAGAGAAAGTGAGTTGTATGCACTTTTCTGTTTTACACCTTTATATGGATATATGGAGTATAGCATTTACATAGTCAATTAAACTAATCTTCTATGACTATAGAATGTAAAATAATCCTAAACTAGGGGAAAAAAAACACTGGTGCGAAATCTCATTTGTACCACCTCATTCGTTGAGCTAATTCACCTAATCTTTCTTTAACATGTATAGTATTATACTATTATTCAATGCCAAAAGCATGATGATAAGAAAAAAGTGAGAAACAGTATGCCACAAGATTCAATGTATTATAGACTACTTCCAAAGCCTTGTATCAATTCTTTCACTCCCATATTTCACCATCTGATGATAACAAACTGCAGGCACATCAATCCCTCCAATCAAAATGTGCATGACCATCAAATCCATTAGTAAATATAAAGTGGGCAGCTTCCTATATTTATTGATCAGCATTTAAGTCACTGTTTTTTCGCAACAAGTTTATGTCACATCCCAAAAGGCGCCTGATTTTTACAGTTGTAAAAAGTACATTGATTGATTCACCGACAGCAAGGTGTGAAATGATGCATGTTTTGCAATTCAGTTGGGACTTGGGAAGGGTTATAATGCCAGACTTCAAGTTAATGTAGATGGTGCTCACCAACACCATGAGTGAATGCTAGGATGAGGATATAAGTAATGTTAACTTCTAATGTAGTCATCAATTTCAGTTGAGACCCCTCCAAAAAGGATATCTTGAATAATCTAAATTTCAAATAACATATTTTTAACAAGTATAAAATATTCAATTCTAATTCTAATTGTAATATAAATACAAATAAAGGGGGCGGGGGGCCTAGCTCGATTGGCTAAAGCATCCTGTTGCAGGCTGTTAGTTTTAGGATCAGAAATGTAAGCAAACAGAAAATGCAACACATAAGACAATTAACACAGCAGTTTACCTGGGAAAACCCTCCTACTCGAGGGAGAAAAACCTAGCAAAATATATCTCCAATATATTTAATGAATAAAAGCAGAAATCTGCTTACAAGTCTGGCCTTACTCAAGGCTGAATTAATACAATGAATAATGGCATCACTCCTTGATGCTAAGTACAAATAAATATGCTCTCCCTTGAAGTCTGATCTGCTGCAAAAGAATGATGATCTGTTGGAGGTGAGAATGAAGTGATTGAATTGATAATCAAATGGATGATCATCACCTTCTATATATACAATGCACGGTGACTCTTCACAAGCAAGGCGACTCTTCACTTGGTCGGCCTCTTAAAGAAAATAAAATATTAATTATAATAAGGCTAACTTGCCTTAACAATTATTTGTTTAATATTTAATATTCTCGAATTAGAGAGAAAGATATCTCCCGCCGCTATTACATCAACACTCCCTCTTAGCTAGGGAGGTATCTTTTCAGATATCCATGTCATGGAGTCTCCCGACATGACACCCACAATGGCTACACCAATTTGTGGAAAAGAGTTCATCACAGAGTCCCTCAATGTGATATCGTCATGGAGTCACTCAACATGACGTCCACCATGGTTACTCCCATGTGTGGAAAGAAACATGTGCACAAGTGCCCATCACAGAGTCTCTCGATGTGATGTCGTCATGGAGTCTCTCAACATGACGTCCACTATGGCTACTCCCATGTGTGGAAAAAACACAAGTACAAAGGGTTCATCACGAAGTCTCTCAACGTGATGTCGTCATGGAGTCTCTCAATATGACGTCTTATCTTAGTCTTAGAGATGAACAAGGGCTCGCACCTCATATTTCTCCGTCTCAAAGAAATACACTACAAGGGCTTTCACCTCATATTTCTTCGTCACAGAGAAATATACATTACAAGGGCTTTCACCTCATACTTCTCCATCACAGAGAAATATACATTGCAACAAATCTTCATGATGATGTGACTCACTCTGAAGCTCTAAGTTCTTGCATCAACCTCCTGACCTCCTCATCCAAGGTTGCCTCTGTTGGTTTGTCAGACTCCCTCTGAATGTTAATTCCTCCTCTTCAAAGAAACTAATCGCAATGACAATCTGAATAGGTTCTTCCTCTTCGAGAGATGTCTCCAGTTATGTGCCACCAACTCAGTCCCATGGCAGCAAGTTGTGTCTCCATTCTTCAACCTGCATGACTTCCTCATAGGATGCATCAAGCTCTTCCTCCCTTGAATGCAATCCCTCATCATCCTTATGCTCCTCGATCCATCCTGAAAGCATTTTAGAGAGTTTAATAATGGTTCATAGAACTAAACTATCCCGAAGAGAAATACCAATGCTAGAAGCATACATGATTCACTATTCCAATGTTATTGCATGAATTAATAACTACATAAAATAATTCATAAGCATTATTCAAAGTTATGAAATACTTATCTCTTTATTGTCTAATCTTCCTCACAATCCAATCAATTGTTCTTTCCTAATCTTTGCACTTAAAGATTCAGATCTATTGCAAGATTCTACAATAATTGATCACAATTGGATATAATGTTCACACAGAATGCTGCAAGTGCCCACTACATAGGAGTCCCATTTAATTCTCAGGCAACACAGGTCCCTTCACTCAAACTTGCGAATTTCAGGCACCTCAATACCATGATGACCCAAGGGGTAAGGCTCCGACCTCCTTGGAGAATCTCAGGTAGGTGTTGACACATCATTCACCAAGCGAATGAAGTTTCCTTCCCTTAGACACTTCCCAAAAATATTTAGAATCCTGAAACTTTAATCTGAAGCGGAGGTGGACTCCTCCTCCTGACATCTACTTAATGAATTCTTGACTCCTTCAATTTCAAACGACACAGCGGCTTCCAAATAGAAGAATAGATATTCTCTAGTGAATGCTTTAATATTCATGGCTTTAAAGAGATGTCTGGCACTAGAAAATATCACCCAACAACCCTTCATAAGCTTCGATAAGGTTGATGGTTCTTCATTCTTGTAAGAACCGGTGGACAAAACACTCTTCAGACTAGTGGAGGACTTTGTATCACATAGCATCAAGAATCCCTGTCACACTTATTTGATTTGCAGCTATTGATAATTCAGTTCTGCTGTAGTTGAAGCAATTTGCATTGTTGTTCAAATGAAATAATACTCGGTGGAAGAAGACCACGAAGTCCAAGCTTGTCCCTTTCTATCAATGGAAATGCAGACTCCTTGTTGAACAAGGGATCGTGGAGAATGTCGTTGCCTCGTTAGTGGACAATGTTGGGGCGTGTGACTTTGTTGGATAACCCTCTTCGAACTGCCCCATCCTTACGTTCACTCTGCCACACTCGATATGCGATTTCTCAGCATCAGCCAGAGATTGCTCTGCTGATGATGATCGTGGCTTTTAGAATGATGTTGTCCAAAGCCAAAGGCTCTACCTAGACGGTGTATGCTTGCCTCCAACATGATATTGTTATCTGGATTTGGATGGCCTCAATTTGCCTTACTGTCATTGATCTACAGGAATATGTATTCTTTCTTCCCACTGCCTTTTTCCATGATATATCCTTGATAATCTGATTCATAGAGAATGACTTTTATAAATGATATGTTGTTCATGAGATATTCTTCTATCCCTATCTTTCACTGCCTCTGATATGGTCTCTTAATTCATGCGATTTCACAAAGCCTGAGTGTCTGAATATTATCCAATCAATGTGCAGCCAATTTGAAGACCAATGACTCCTAATGGCGTCTTGATCCACTCTGCAGAAATTAAATTCTCTTTTCAAACTCAATCCATAGCTTTGCCCGGACTAAAACTCCTTCAGACTGCTTAACAATTCTGATTACATCTTTTCTTAGACCCGCTCTAATACCATGTTAGTTTTAGGATCAGAAATGTAAGCAAACAGAAAATGCAACACATAAGACAATTAACACAGCAGTTTACCCTGGGAAAACCCTCCTACCCGAGGGAGAAAAACCCAACAAAATATATCTCCAATATATTTAATGAATAAGAGCAGAAATCTGCTTACAAGTCTGGCCTTATTCAAGGCTGAATTAATACAATGAATAATGGCATCACTCCTTGATGCTAAGTACAAATAAATATGCTTCCCCTTGAAGCCTGATCTGCTGCAAAAGAATGATGATCTGTTGGAGGTGAGAATGAAGTGATTGAACTGATAATCAAATGGATGATCATCACCTTCTATATATACAATGCAAGGTGACTCTTCACAAGCAAGGCGACTCTTCACTTGGTCGGCCTCTTAAAGAAAATAAAATATTAATTATAATAAGGCCATCTTGCCTTAACAATTATTTGTTTAATATTTAATATTCTCGAATTAGAGAGAAAGATATCTCCCGCCGCTATTACATCAACACAGGCAAGAGGTCATGAGGTTTAGTCTCCCCCCAAACCCGTGGTACCGAAGGGCATGTCGCACCAACGCCACCAATCACATGAAAAAAGTTTACCAAGCGCAATGCAATTTATAGGGGGGCGGATACCCGACCGATTCCTGCAGTCTAAATATATATATATATACACAAATAAAATATTATTAATAATTAAAGGATAGTTTATGTTGGTAGGGGCTTTGGATAAAATAAATGAAAAGAAAAGAAAATTAAGACAGGCATGGCCTAAAGTGTTTCCAAACACATTGTATGGGACTGTGTAATTGTGCTCGAAGCTGTCCAAATGAATTTGCTTTCTACAAATTTGGAAATCAAAGAACTAAAAACATGGGGCAGCAAACACATTAATGGAAATTGAAATGATTTAAAGGAAGTGTTGTAAGTTTCGGCTGTCACTACAATTAAAAGTGTGAGACAAAAGTAACTCAAGGGAAGGAAATAGATAAGCAAGGGAGCCAGACGATCAAGAGGGGAGTAGAGAAACCTAGTTGGAATGGCAAGAAGAAATAGGGAACACTATTTTTGGGGAGGTGACTGTTGCATTTGGAGGGGGTGGCATGACTGCTGCATTTGGGGTGGGTGGCATTCCTATTCTCCACACGAAAAGCCCATACCAATCTTGCTTGTGCAGTATTGTTGACTGTTACAATTGTGAGTTAAACGTCAAACACATTGGACAGAAATTGGATATGGCTGCAGCTGCCAAGGAGGTTCTAATGCATACATTAATTAGATGACCAAACAAACTAGAGATATAAAGGGGATTGGGGATTGGGGGAGTGGCTTTCTTTTTGTCATTACTTCTATCAGCTAGCTATTCTTCGATGCTTCTCCGCTTAGTCATTCTATTAATCAGACAAATTGTATTTGTGGGGCTATGGACATGAAGGAAACAACCCAGATTCTCTCCCTTCTTGTAATCAGTCTATGAGGCCATGAGGAAAACAGTACTCTTAGCGAAGAGAGGTATTAAGTTGTGACACACAGACAGCTAGCTAGCAGCAGCCATCCTGCAAGAAAGAGTGTTATCCAGCTCCATCACACCAGGCACTACAAGAGAGATCAACAAGAAGTGAATTTAGTGGAAAGGGTAATGTGAGGTTTGAGTTGGTGAAGGAGCCAAAGGAAGGAGTAGATTACAAAGATTTGTTAAGCATTGACATGCTGTAAGCTAATTGGGAGAGTACAAGAGCTACAGGAAGATTTGAGTGGAAGACATGTAAGTCAACCTAGACATGTTTTTTACTTGTTTACTTGAAACTTCTTTATCTAGAAAATTGGTGCATCTGTGACAATTCCATTACTTGATTGATAATTATATCACTTTCTAGTGTGTTCGATATTGGAAGATTTGCTCTCTATGTTGAATTTCAATCAAGGGATAGGTAGTATCCTTCTCAGCAAAATGAACAAAGAAAGAAAAAACTCTCTGCATACCAGTTAGTGATGGAACCATGACCCAGCGAGCTGTCACATCCCCCATAGTCAAAGACAAGAAAGGAAGGACAGTTGAGGGAGACAGCTCGTAATGAATGAGGATGGTGTAGATGGGAAAGAGGCATTTGTGCCATTAAGAGGGCATGGCAACCCTCCCCTTGAAGAAAAAACTTGCAGGTTGGAAGTCAACCTGGCATATAAGACTAAACCTTCCACCCACAACCTCATTAAAAAGGGCATTGTGGGCAGAAAAACGGAAAGGGAGAAGGCATAGAATGACATGAGGGAGCAAGAACAGAGAGAAAAGTGTAAGGAGAGAGGACAGTAGAATGGCGTGAGGGAAAGAATAGAGGGAAAATTGTGAGAAGGCAGTAAAATCATGTGGTAGAGAAGAAAAACAAAGGAATGCGAGCAATTAGAGACAGCATGCAAAGAGAGGAGAATAGAAGGGAGGCGGCCAGGAGTCAAAATGAAAGCATGAAGGCATGAGATTTGGAGGGGCAACAAAGACTCTCAAGGAAACGTGATCTCAGGGAATGTAAAAATTGCAAGATTCCCACAAAATGAATTCGCTGAAGAGGCTCTCCACAATTTTTCTCAACATCCTCCAAAATTTCAGGTTAGTTCCATTGGTTTTATTCCATCGTCACTCATATTTATTTCCATGGATAATTCATGGTTTTGAGTGGTTTCATTGATCCTATTCTTTTACGGCCCATATCTATTTAAATGGTTTATTGCCACTCCTATTGTTCACGACTATAAGTGGGTTCCATTTGGTTCATTCCTCATCATCTATATCTGTTTTAATGTTTAAATGCCGCTGTTAGTACGGATTTTAGGAGGGCACCATTGATTTTATTTCCATCATCTGCATTTGTTTAAATGCTTTACACCCATTGTTAGTTGAGGATTTTAAATGGGTTGTGTTGGTTTTATTCCTTATCAACCCTATTTGTTTAAGAGTTTTAAGTAACCATTATAGTTTGTGTAAGATTACCTTGGCATAAGGCTAAGTGAAAAGAACTAGAATGGAAAAAATAACATGTATAAGCTATTGCATGATGCTCCAACCGAGATGATTAAATAACATTGTTGAGTACGTTGTTGGTGGAGGTAGATGTGATCCAAGAGAAATATTAGATGCTTACCCATCTATGTAAAATGGTATATTATTTTATTAATTAAAGTTAATGATATTAGTTAGGACAATAATATGAATTGGGAAATAGATATTCTTAATTTGAGGTTTGGCTTGTGGTTGTATAATATTGTAATGACTGCCCCTGATTTTTTTTGAAAAAAAAATAACCCCGTTTGCTGTTGCACTGTTTGCTGATGGCTTGTGTTTGTTTTTTTTATGTGTCTTTCATGGTTTGCAATGCATGCATGGAATAGATAGCATAAAGAGAGGAAACTGGAAAGAAACTTTGCTTAGAACCAAATGGAAATCACTTCATACATTGAATATTTGATAACAACTAAAATCAGACTTTTAACATACATATATCAGACCTGAATAACAGCAGTTCAGACCTGATGAAGGCTCTAACAGCAGCATGAACACTTTAGAATTTGCATCAGCAATCACCAGTAAGAATGCCAACATACTCCTTGAAAAACCAGCACCCAAACCTGCTTCTAAATCTCCAACGAAGGCAGAGAGTAGCCTATACATCAGCAGGCTTAAATCCAAAAAATCACCCTAAACTGGGCGGCCTCCTAGGAGGGGCGATCTGCCCTAGAAATTCTCATTTCTTTCAATAAATGCAAGTGAATACAAGAAATGAGATGCCTTGGAGAGAGAAAACCAAAGGAGCAATACCCAAATTGAAAGCTCGAGCTTGAACGGAGTTATGACCAATTACCCATTTTCTAACCCTGGTAAGATTAATTTCCTGAACTACAAAAATAGCTTCAGACCTAAAAAGCCCTAAATCACCTCCAAACCAAAACCAAAGTGAATCCAAAAGCTCAACACACTGCAAACCAAAACCCACTTCAAAAATACTCGAAATCTTCATTGTTCCACTCCAAAAATACAGAAAAATCAGAAAACTGTGAAGCTCTAGATGACACCTGAAATGGAATCACATCAAACCCAGCTAGGGTTGGTCTTCCACCACCGAAACCAGCTCCCAATGTAATGTCCCCATTTTGCGAGCATCAGAGTTCGTAAGGATTAGCCAATCATTTGACTCTCATAGGCTAGCAGTTATGAATAGAGGGTCTTCTGTGGCAGTTACTGGTGATTTAGAGACATTACTCTTCAGCTGGATTTAGGTTTTGGCCTTTGCACAGGTTATTTGACTCAGATTGGCACACTTACTATTTATAGTAAGTTACTATTTTGGGAGAGTCAAGGTTCCTATTAATAGAAAGACACCTAAGCAGAGCATTTTGGCAATGTCGACCTTGATTGGGCCTTTGCAGCTGTTTCTAGACTCAGTTTAACATACTTCCTATTTATAGTAAGTCACTGTTCAGGGTTTCTATTTTTAGATGGGCATCCGATCACATGGAGAATAGGGAGAGTCGACTCCTGGCTTAGACGGCTTAGCAATCAGACAAGTACATCAAGAGATATTAAAGTTTAAATGACTTAAGTGATTTATTTAATATTTTAATATTATTATAAAGTTATAAAGTAACTTTATAATAATAAAGTCACTTTAATATAATAAAGTGTGTTAAGTGAGTAATTTAATGTGGGAATAAATCTTTTATCCCACATTGGCCAGGAAGGTGTTTGAGCTCTCTTAAGGAAAGAATCAAAAGAGAGGCAAGAGCTCATTCTCGATATCCAGTTGATGAATATTGTTTTGGTTGATTTTATTTGTGGAGCCTAGGGCTACTGCAGATTTCTTCTTTGATCATATTAAACGAAAACTTCCTATTGATAGCATAACTAAGGGAGTGAAATATCTCTTGAAGGGTTGCATTTTGAGGAGAGGATAATTCAGTCCTTTCAGTTGTGCTCACAATTTGTGGCCAAGGGCCAAATTTATTTGCAGATTATAAAGGCATTGGAGATTCATTGTGGAATATATTTATTGCTGGCTGCTACAGAAATGCTACAGTGCACGTGAACAGTGTTGTGCTACAGAACCACGTGAATAGTACCGAGCTACAGTGCCATCGCTACAGTGACGCTACAGTAATATTCTGATATTTAAGGGTTTGAAGATTATGTTTTTGCTGAAGCTATCATGGCATCATCTATTTTGGGTTATTGTTGTGTAAGGTCATTGCAGATTTCATTCACAGTATGGGTGTGAGGATTCTTTAACCTGTAAGAGCAGAAACAGAGTATTTAGAAGGGTTGTGGTTTATCTTGTTGGTGCTGTGTAAGTTGGAAAGGGTGCAGACTTGTCTGTACAGCTACCACCATTCCTTGTTAGCGACTGTTGATGATAACTGGGCGCCTATTTGGAGAGCTGGGCAAGTATACTAGGTGCTGGTTGCTGCTGCAATCACTGATCCACTGCTACAGCCATTGTGATCTCTTGCTTTCAACTCAGAATCAACTTGGAAAGCTAACAACGGGTATTTTATGCATTTCAACGTGAACCTATGTGTCTGATATAAACACAGAAACTGCTGCCTTACGTTTCAAAATAGTATTAAGTGTAAATTTGCTCATAGTTGCTGCTCAAACTGTATATTTCTGCCATTGTAAGGTGTTGTCATTATTGTAGCATCAACCCTTATTGCTGTTAGTGATTTGAGCATTGATCTACTAAAATGCATGAACTAATGTTGTTTCATTCATAGAGTTGATAAGAATGGTATTTATCACTGTGCCATGTTATTTGAGTAGTTGAAAGGATCCCTAAATATATTGCTGCTGTTATTACCTCTGATCAGAAATATAAGGGTTTGGAATTGTGTCACATTTGGACACCTTTGTTGAGTCCATGTTTGAAACAACGCAATGTGCAAATCATCCATTTTCTGAGTTTTACATGTAAGAAAGACAAACACCAATCCTTTGAAACATTCAGTTTAGTTTTCATGCCATCTATTTGACAAAATGACAATGTGTCAACTTGCTACGATCGATTAAAATATCGAACAAAATACCAATAGAGATTGTTCCATCTGGGATGGGACATCACACCCAATGATGAGGGTTTTTGTCCTCAACATGCAGCAATAGACCTTTGGAGAAAATCCAGCAACATCATGTTATGTAGCCAACTGAGAGATGTCCAAATGAAGCTTTATTGAACCAAGAAGGAATTAGGGCAACCAAATTCAAATTTGCTTTCCCTCCAAAAGCCAATGCCCCCCTCACATGATTTTTTTAATTAAAATAATTCAAAATACCTCCCTTGGGCATCCTTGCTCACAAGGAAACTATTTTGCTTTTGTTTCCTTCTAAAACAACGTTAAGTCATTACATTAGGCTCCAAGGTGTTTTTTTACATGACCCCCTAACTCCACTTAAGTTAAAGAAACTTTCTTAAAATAACTTGAGTGAGAAATACAAATAATAATTAAATCCAACCTTAGCCATACCAACGCCCAAATTGGAAATAGACATTGTTGAAGTAGCCTTGGCCAGGACCAATTACTTAAAATAGACTTACTATTTATAGCACTGCTAGAAATAGTAAATACTCCAAATCACCAAACTGGCATAAAAACTGATAAACACTGTGACTTACTATAAATAGTAAGTGATGGAAATGGCCCCCTGCTAAAAATAGAAAGTCCTACCCGAAACACTAAAAACCACCACAGAATGAATTGGCTCTAAGTCCCCTTGCCAAACTCCACTTAGCCTACGGGAACTCTAGAATAGGCTAATGGACAACTCCACTACTCAGAGGCAAGGAGGGGACATTACAAATATTGTAAATAATGGTGATTCCATTTAGTGGTACAACAACCACACATTACTAAACATATCTTTAGTGTTGTGACGATAATTTTGGTAATCTATTGATATTGTGTAAAGGCTTTATATGACAATAAAATGTCTATTGACCCCTCAAATATGAGAACCTTTATATTGGACCCATTAGGTGATTTTGAAGGAAGGGTATTATAAGTTTTGATTAAGGGAGAAAAATAGGTTTTGAATGGACCTGAAACCATTTACAACAGGTTTTTAATAGACCCACAACCATTAACAGGTAGGTTTTGACGGGGACCCAAAACCCACACAAAAACATTAAGCTGCAAAAGCATAGAACATAGACAACCAGTAGCAAACCAAAAACAGATTAAACAATAAACAACATGAGTACACAAATCTGCACCAAATAGAAAAGGTTTTAACGGGATCCTTAAACCCAAAACATGGTAACTTGCATCCAAGAACTTCCCGAAACGACCAGGTAACCATTAGCCTAAAACAGCCAAACTACAACACTACACTTATCAACACCAACCAACAGTGCACTTCCTGAAACATCCAGGTAACCATCAGCCTGTATCAGCCAGACTGTAGCACAACACTTATCAACACTAAAACTGTCTGAGACAACCAGGCAACCAACAACGTGTGACAACCAGATAGCAACATCACACATAGCAACAACACCCATCCAAGTCTCCAAACCACTAGCTGAAATAGCCAAATCACGAAAAACCAACTGATCAGAAAAACCAGAGCCCATCAACACCCCATCTCCACCTCTATAGGAGTAATCACCATGGAAACCCAAGTTGCCACTACAGAGGAACTCCAACCAGTCCACATTCCACCTCCATAGGAATAGCCTCCACCTCAATAGAAGATGCACTGGAGAAAACTCGCAAAAGAAGTGTGAACAAACCACCACACCAACAACACCCATCTCCACCTCAATAGGAGAGGTCTCCACCTCAATAGGAGACACCAACTATAGGACACAGAAGAAAGCCAACACTCCAGCAAAAAGAGTTAACATAGTAACTAGGGGAACTAACAACATCAGGGTCTTCAAAATGAACAAAGTAAGCAGCCTTGTCAAATCCAAACCAAGGGTGGAAACAACACCCTTAAAAACCTGTGAGAGAAGAGAAACCCACGAACTAACGAGCACATTATCCACCTCAAAAGAGGAACACCCATCAAAAGAAAGGGCAGTTGAGACTCCCTTAGGCACGAATAACACTTGGGACAGCAAAAGAACCATGCTAGAAAAACTAGCCAGCAGCTTCAAAACCAAACTCAAAGCAACAGCAAAACTTAACTGCACCAAGAACATCTAGGACATGGGAGAACAAAGCTTAGCCAATAAGACAACCTCTGGGAAAATCCCGGGCAACAAGAGAGACACCAAAGAAAAGTCACTGGGACCCGAGAGAAGCAGAGCAAGGCAAGGAAAGCCCCCAAGAAGAGAGAGTAGAGAGAAGGCAAGACGATGAAGAACAACCTCCGACCCTACATGCCAGTCAAGGTCTAAAACATGCCAAAAACTCTCCACAAACATCTACACCAAAAGGAAAACCAAAACCCACAACCTGCAACAAAGAGGAAGTCCCACAAGTACAGAAGCAAGCCACAAGGACCCGAAAGAAGTGGGGCAAGGCAAGGAAAGCCCCCAAGTAGAGAGAGTAGAGAGAAGGAAAAACGATGAATAACAACCTCCAACCCTACATGCTAGTCAGGGTCTAAAATATGCCAAAAGCTCTCCACAAACACCTCCACCAAAGGCAAACCAAAACCCACAACTTACAGCAAAGAGGAAGTCCCACAAAAGCACAGCCCCAAAGCCACACCGAAAGAAAGCCCCCACAAAGAGGCACTGGAACCTTCAAAAAGGAGGACAGTGCTAGGAGAAACTGCAAGTGGAAATAGAAAAGAGAAGGAAAAACCATTAAAAGCAGCATCCAACCCTACATGCCAGTCAAGGTCTAAAAAATGCCAGAAACTCTCCACTATCAAACACACTATAGGCACCTCAAAAACTCCACCCAATGCCACAACAAGGGCCACATAAAAAGCTGACAATAAAGGCAACGAGACAGCCAAGCCCACAGGAAGAAATGAACAGGCACCCAACTGCACACCCAGCAAAGAAGAACTGGGCAAAACCCCACAGGGTGAAAGCAGCAGCCAAACTCAAAACATAGCTCCCCAATAGGAAAACGACAACAGCCAAAACGAAAAAAGTAGCAAACAGACCCACAACAGCTCATCCCAGGCCAAAGACAGCAACCGACACCACTCCTCAGCAGCCCCACAGAATGGCACCAGCAACCAGCCCAATAGTAAATCATCTACAGCTGCAGAATCATCACCATCCTCTCCAGAATCATCCCCATCCTCTCCAGAATCATCCCCAGATTTCAAATCTCCCCCCCACTCCTCTTCCCACTCCCTCTCCACTCCATTAGAAATCAATGTGTGGAAGGGTATTATAAGTTATAATAAATGGTAGTATGATTTTGTAATACTCGAGAGACAATTATCTCTTCATTTGATGGTGGTGTTACTATCAAGTTAAGAGACAAACAACACTGACCTAAAGACCATAATCAATTATAAGTGGTGAGTTTGAATCATAGTTACAAGACTCGGAATCAGCGCGGACTCTACGAGGGTGACTCAACTCGAGACTCAAGACTCAACGCCCAAACTCGATGCAAACTTGGCAAAGTGAAAAAGCCAAGAAATTTAGAGATTTTTAAGGAATAAAACTTGTTTCATGCACCCTTTATTAAATAAACCTTAAAAGACACAATAATGTCATCAAATAGAAGTTAATTTCATCACATACACAAGTATACATCAATCACATAAGTATAAACGCAAATTGTAGCTGAGTTGCTGAAGGAAATAACACACTTAGATATATAAATATAGTCAAAGATTCAAATGCATACAAAACTCATGGAATATGAAATCCATAACATCAAATGTTCCAAACAAATATGAAATATCAAAACAATAACTAGAAGTTTATGGCTCAAAGGTTCCTGCATGATGCATCCTTCCTACGAATGCGTCTAAGTCTTAAGATAGGTTCTAGATGATGCAGAAGCCATAATCTCAAGTTTGAGGGCAATTGCTCCAACGGGGTTGAGGGGCAACACCCCTTGCGAGTCTAGGGGCAGTGCCCCCACTAGGGTTGAGGCCCAAATTAAGACCTCCAAAACCATACAAACCTTCATTGCGTACATCATTTTGCATTCACAATAAGTAAAAAAAAGAACAAATTTTAATTTCAAATTTTATGTTTTTTTTGCACTTTTCAAAGCTCCTTGCACCAGTCGAGTCTGCTTGACAGGACTTGGCGAGTCCAACGAGTTTTCTAGACTCAGAAAGTCTCGTCGAGATTTGGCTGAGTCTGAGTCCAAGCCCCCCAGACTCAACAGGGGTGACTCGACCCGACACTCGCCGAGTCCAAGCAAGTCCCGAAACTATGATTTTTCTTTTTGTAATTGTTAGAAGATTGAAATTTGCACAACACTCTCCTTAGAATTTTAGTGTAAGAAGTGTTTATGTGTATCTTGTTTCTTTTCATTTGGTATCAGATCTTGATCACCTCGAATTCTAGGTGTTGGGTAGAGGGATTTTTTGCATTTGGTATCAGAGCTTGATGTAGGTGTTCATATGAGTGAGAGTTTGCACAAAGAGGGTTTTGATCTTATTGCAAAAAGAGATAGCAAGCACATCGAGGATAGAAATGGAGAAGTTTGTAGGCACAAACTTTGAATAGTGGAGGCTTAAGATAGAGGATGTGCCCGTAGACTGAGACTTATGGGATATAGTATCTTGATCCAATCTTGTAGCTACACTGCAAGAATATTGATATAAGATGGATTGAAAAGCAAAGGGTCTCATTAGACTCAATTTGGCCAATTCAATGTTGTTGAATGTGCATGAAGAGATATTCTAGCAAACCTTTGGAATAAGTTTGGAGAAATTTATTAGGCTAAAGCCCTAGTGAATAAGCTTTTATTGGAAAAGAAGTTGTATACCCTTAGGATGGAGGATGGTGGGTTTGTGATCAAACAATTAAATGCCTTCAATGAGTATTCCAAAGCAGCTTACCACATTTCACTGCATAACATCATTTTGGTACCCATAATAAGGCTACCCATCTAATTAGAAAGAAGCTACTGAACTAGATGCACCCTTGGAGCCCTTCAAATCACTGGAATATCTTGAAGCTAGGTATCAGTCCCACTTTATGCTTTGAAATAGAAAATTGCGTTCTTGACATGTTTTAGCTGATTCCAAGAAAAATAACTAAACAATTAAAAACTTTTTTTTGCTGTTTCCTCCAAAAGGCAAAAAGAGATCAAACAAGACCCTAAAATGAAGTTAAGTGCATATTTCTTTTCATATTTATCTGTAGAATTAATGAGATTTCATGAAATACTTACTTGCATCCAATCAGTTATAAAGAATCAAAACATACATGTGTACTTATTCAAAACTATTTGTTTATTTCCAACAGCAATTCTACAAGAGATGACATAATACAGTCATAGGACAGGTAAATACAATGTTCAGACAACATTAAAATTACATATTCACATAGTATAAGATGCATTTACAGTATAAGACCAATTTTGAAAGATAGTTGTGCGTACCTCAAGACAAGATGACTAGACCAAGATATACCGACGCACAAAGAAATATAAAAGATATGAATCCCCTAGAAGCACAACAATGATAAAACCAATGTTTCAAAAACCATTTAAATGACATATGTTTCAAGATAAACTCATTAAATAACTTTCTAATTATTTTGAAATATGCATCCTATTAAATAACTTTCTAATTATTTTGAAATATGCATCCTATATTAAAAAAAATGAACAAGAAGTTTACATCAATCAAGAAAAGTAGTTACAAGGAAAATCAGTCAATTCATAATTACAGAGTGATAAATGCAAACATGATAAAGTGACCTTGTCAGGCAACAGCACACAACTGATTGCTTACCATATCACTCCCCAGGCCATTCCATTGCAAGGGCAAGGGCAAATCTCAGCAAATTTCTCTGCGTCACTTGAGTTAACTCTCCTTGATATCAGGTCATCATAGATATCTGAGCCACCAAAAAGCAGTAGCACAGAAGCACTTACAAATTAGTTTGCTACTTACTAATTTAAAATCCATACATTCCACTCTGAAGATTGTATTTAAGAATATAGGCCTAACAATTGCATATGTTGCTATACTTCCTAATAGCAAAAATATAGAGAAACACAGGTCCTTACCATAAACAGAGAACAAACTGTTCATTACACCTAGAAAGCAAAAAAAATGTTAAAAAGCAGTTAGACTAATAATAATGTAGAACGTAGAAGTAAATACTAAAGACCAAGAAGCATGTAACTAGAAAAACATTATACAATGAAAAGGCAGCATGTTTGGAATATCATTTAAGAGTGGGCATCAAATGATTGACATTCAAAGAATTGTAATGTCAATATCCCTGTATCTATTCATTCAACTTCCACGCCTATGAATAAGATGAAATATAAAAGCAATATTCAATGGAAAAGTAGCCTACTAGTAGACCATTGAGAGAGGGCATCAAATGATTTAAAGAATTATAATGTTGATATCCTCAATAAATCTTTTCATTGAACTTCCATACCTATGAATAAGATGACATATCGAAGTATATGAACTGCTGTTTTTTCTTGCAAAACCCATACTATTGCAAGGAAAATAATAAAACCTGCATAAATCACACTAAGGCATCAAAACTCCATAAAGAGCTCACATTGCACATGGAGATTGTATGTTCTGTGGAAATCATTCTGATGCTGAAATGTTGAAAGTTGATGATTTAATCTAGCAGGCATAGGGATATACCAATACATAGGCCTCGAAGAAACCACTGTTGCATGCAAAAGTTGAAACATAGAAGACCATTCACAACAAGAAATAACAGAATAAAACTTCAAAGTTAGCAAAGTATTTGGAATGTTTCATACACACAAGAAATAAAATTCAAAGATAGCGACATGTAAGAAAGGTTTTTCCAGTATTCGCAGACTACTTGATTTGGGAAATTATTTTCAAAACTTATGATAAGCAGAATAGTAAGTCCAATCACCTAAAACAAAATAAAGTGATGATAGATGTTTTCAAGCACACAAGCACATAGTTACCTTACATTTTTAGCAATAAAAAGCACAACAAGAAGTGCAACGGCAAGGCAAGCAGCTGCAATTCTTGCTGTTACAAGATTAGTTGATGAAAGAACAAGAACCATTCCCCAGAAAGATGAACCAAGATCTGCATGAACAAGATAGAGCAATTCTCACCAAAGGGAATTCCCACAGAAGGCAAATTATTGTAAGAGAAAGTAAGATGCATGTTTCCATTTCAACTATTTTATAAACAGGGCTGTATTTAGACAATAAAAATCTTGTATCCAAAGAGAGGCAAAAGAATGCTTACATCCAGCAGGTAGAATCACCCAATACAGTCCACCTCGTGTATGTGTCACACCACCTTCATCTGCATGAACTTTAATACCATCAACCTGCCATACATTTATAATATTATTGAAAATACTGTTTTGAAAAGTATCTCTAAATGTGTTCTTTTCCATAGACAAAAAGATTGAAACCATAAAGAAGTCATAGCCATTGATTATTTATAAAATAATAAAGTGTGTGAGACTGTTTTGCACTATTCAGTAGCAGGACCCAGTGTCTATTATGACATCTGAAGATGCCTCCTTTCAGTGTGCATTAATGGTTTTGTGTGTGGGTCATTTAAAATTTTGATGACCCAGATAATTTCCATTAATTAACTGATTCTAATATTTATGTTTGTGTCAGTCAGTAATACTTTTCTTCTAGTTACAGAGTTTTTATGAAAAAATTAGTTATCCCAAATGCAAAAGATGATAGCTGAAATACAAACATTATCTAAAGGTACGATCAAAAGAATTAGAGCTGGAGCATGTTTTTAGTGGATGAGATTTTGTGCACACATTTACAGATATTCTTTACCATGTATAGCAACCATACTGCACATAAAAACATTCTGGCCTGAGTTGATGACATAACTTCTCAGGAAACTTATTTCCCTCTTCATTTATAGACGGGCCTTATATTTTGATAATACTATGTTTCCATTTATTTTGCAGAAGTGTGGGTATTATTTTATGCACTATCCAATTCATTTTATTTAATAGTAAAATTTATAAATTTTGATGTCTTACTTTTCTGACAGGAAAATCCCCAATAAAGCAGTTGATGATAATAGGTCATTAATATCTAAATCTATTTGAGCCTCATGGTTGGTATGATTATCAAAATCAATTTTGATGGAGCTCCCAAGGGAACCCCACAACAAGCCTGAAGTAGAAATATAATTCATGAGTATTGGGATTATCAATTTCAATTCCTTTTGGATAATGAAGAGACAAGACCTTTAGGACCCCACAACTATTGGGAGTATCAAATTCAATGTTTATGAGGCCACCAATGAGAAGCCCAGCTGGAATAAAAGGCATATTTTACAACTAGAAAAGGGGAGCATCTAAGCCCTCAACAAAGACATGGGGAGATCAATAAATATGTTAGCGAAAGTTTAAGCTTTGTTTCAAGGATGACACCTAGCTCTTGAAAACATTTGGATAGATTTGTATATCACAAGTACCACCACCATGATCATTGATGCTAACTAAAGGTGAATGTTCCAACTGTATAATCCTTCATATCATCTGATGCAGGAGCATCCGAATCCATAAGCAATCCCATGTAACCAAAAATAAATAAAGGTTGGCTTTATGTGCAAGTTTTTGGGGCATGCTTGGATGAGTGTAGAAACCCCAGTTTCCCCTTTTTCTGTCTCTGATTGTTTTTTGAAGGTTTTCTGATGTTTTAGGTTTTTTTGCAAATTTTTGTGTTTTTGATGCAATAATTGAAAGGTACGATTTTGACAATAAATTGAAATAAATTCAATAAAAATAAAATAGCTTTGGAATTTAATGAGTAAGGATGCCAGTATCTTTATTTGACCTCCTCAACTGATTACAAAAAATACCCAGATACATGCAATGAGCAAAACAATGAATTTTTAATATGAAAAGAACCTGGTATTTGCTGCTAATGAAGTACAGAATTGTACGGCTTCAATAAATACTCCTCTTCTCCCACTGCCTGACGTCTGCAGATGACTCCAGCAAGGTTGGCGCCTCCAATGAAGAAGGTTTGATGCAAAATAGAGAGGCGTTTCTCTTAGAAGGAAGAAACACGTGTTTTGGAGGAGGTACGGCCTGACTGAAATGTACGGCCTGCTGCTGTATTAAATGCAATTTGTACGGCTTTCACCAAATTCAATATTTGAGTCTCTGTAAAGGGCGCCTTGATGAATAGATGATCTTTGAATACCAAACACTGAAGAATCTCTGACAAAGGACAATCTCTAAAGCTCTGTAGTTTTCTCTGAATAAGAAAACCTCTACTGGCAATAGATCAAGTGATATTGCACACTCTCTGAATTGCTTTCCGCTGGAGATGGCTCGTTCCCCAAGGAAGTCGAACACGAAACCCTAAAGTCTCAGGCTCAGATCAATATGATCAGTTCTCAAAATTCAATAAACTCATAATGGCACAATTCCCAATGCAAAACCCTCTTAAGGCTGAAAAGTGCGATTTCCTTAAGAATAGGGTTTCATTAAAATATTCACGTTTTAATATTTTAATATCTCAATAGTCTCCCGCTGAATATTTTAATATAAATCAAATGTGAAACTGGCCCCTTTAATGTTGGCGCACCCCTCAAGGCAAATCACTTAAGTTATAATTTAAAAT
Source organism: Sequoia sempervirens (assembly GCA_007258455.2). Taxonomy (NCBI): domain Eukaryota; kingdom Viridiplantae; phylum Streptophyta; class Pinopsida; order Cupressales; family Cupressaceae; genus Sequoia; species Sequoia sempervirens. Next base: position 43,827 of record VDFB02052946.1, read on the forward strand.
TATAACTTTATAATATAAACATTAAATAATTAATATTTAATCAATATAATTAAATATTAATATTTCTCCGTTACTTGTCCGTTTCCTGTTCCGTCTGATGTGACGAATAAGTGATTCATGCCGCCAAAGCCCTAAACACCTGCCTGGCCAGTCTGCTAAAAATAGCAATTCTGCAAAAAGCCTCCGAATGAGCCAGAACGAAGGTCCACTGATCAATCTCAGCTAACTGAAGCTGAGCCAAGCTCCGAAGTGACCCTCTATCCAAACAATCAGCCTACGAGGGTCGTGTGATAGGCCAATCCTGTCCTCTGAGAGATGTCACTGAGAAGGGGACATGACAATGAGTCTAGAGGTGAAAAGAATGTTTCAGCTGACTTTGGCAGCAAAAGAAAATATAGTTGCATCTTTGGCAACAATCTATTTTGACTTCTGTGACAAGCACGTAAGCCTTCGTGGCACTATCATCTTGGTAGGAACTACAACTTCAACAACATATGGTACAACTTCAGCAGCAAGGCAAATTTGACAGTTAGCAAAAACAAAACACAATGATGTGGACTATAAAGGACACATGGATTTGTCTTTTCTCGAGTCAACTCGTTGTATGACTCCAACCTATTAGTTTAGAAAGTATGTTTTTCTTGGTTTCATGCGGCTATTTTGGATGGAATGATTAGCAATCTTGTTTCTTTTGGAAATGATTATCTTGATACTGGGAGACATGTTTTATTTTCTTGTCTTGGCAGCCTTTGGGCTCTGCAATTATCCTTTGGTGGTTTCTCTTTCCTCTTTGTGGGATTATTTATTTTCTTAAGGTGGCATCTATTCATAATCATGGAGGCAAGTGTTTTCTATGGGGCCTATCAACCGCCAACCATGCAAATCATTTGGAATTCCCAGCTAGCAGAGAGGATGATGTAACTCTTACCTAGGTAGAACTAAGGCTATTCAATCAAGAAAGAAAGGCAAACAATTTGCAATTTTTGGTGGAAAATCGAAAAGAAATGTAAAACCACTAATCTTTCTATGCAGATGGAGGACAGATAGAAAGAATATAGAGCTGGGAAAAGAAGAGACCTTCAAATTATTTGCCCAAAAAGAAGAGTGAGAGAGAGAGCGCTGGAAAAGATGATTCAAAACCCATGGGAGATAGCCTAGAGAGCAGGCTTTGAAGGGGCTTACAAGCAAACGTTTGTGCACAAATCAGGTAAAGAGACTATAGAGGGCTGAATCACATCTGCTAGTGGGACTTGGAGCAACACTGGAGTTTTAGATATTTTCTTGTTCTAAGCCATAGTTGATAGAGCATATGGGATTGTACGTGTAGGAATTAGGCTTCTAATCCAATTATTGTAGCCTGTGAAAGCAGATCATATTTGAATTAATGAAAATAGTACTGTATATAGCTTTATCTTGGCATATGATCTATTGTTGTGTGAGTGACTGCTTGGTAGTTTTCTTGCATTGGACCCCCTTTCCTATATTGCACTAAGTGGTATCAAAGCAAACTTTTCCTTAAAGATTGTGCATTTTGAGGCTCTAGCAATTTTATTGCAGATGTGAGAAATCCTGCAATTGCAGAGACTAATGAGAGGAAATGGTGTCGCAAAGGATTTGTCCTAAATGGGAGTGTGTTTGAGTGACCTTCCAAAGGAGTGTTGGGTAGGTATAAGAACTTCTTCCACTCAGTGGATAGTGGCTAGAGGAGATTTTGAGAATGCCTCTTCCAATGTCATTGTTGGGTAGAGGGCATGTGTAGATTGTTCGAGAGAAAAACCAATTGTGGGTGAAGGTGAGATTGTCTCAAATTGTGTGTCTTTGTAATTATGAGTATCGGTAAAAGTTTGTGAGAAGATGTCTTCTAAGAGAAGGAGGCCTGCAATGGTCTTCAAAAGGCCTATGAGATTTTCATTCCTGGAGTAGAAGGAAAGGTCTTTTGAAATGTTTAAAATATTGGGAACAAAGATCGATTCTCAGAAGGGGACAAGGTTTGTCCCAATGAAGAGGAAAGAAGAGTGTGAGGAACCAAAACCTTGACTGACGCAATGTTTTTTTTGGATAAAGAGATCCCAAAAGAGTTAATGAGATGCGTTATTGAGTGAACATTACTTAGTGGAAAAGAAGATTGAAAGCCCCAAGAGGTTAGAGTTTTGCACATAATATATTGTGTTATTACGCAATAATGTGTCGGGAAGACCTCTAGGAGAGGAGACTAGAAACTAAAAAAGTGAAAGTAAGGAGTTGGGAGCATATTGTTTCCAAATTGATAAAGAAGATAGTACAGCCAAGATAGTACATCCCAGAATACATGCACCATGGTTGAAAGAGCTTCAAATCCTAAGAATTAAGTATGGGGAAGAGCAGATTGCCTTGAGATGCAATGAGAAAGTAAAGTTTGCCTAGGAACAATGCAAACCTATTTTGAAGAACTATATAGAAGGAGAAATTGCAGCTAATGTGTTGCATGAAAAGATGATACTGTTGGGGTAACCATGAAGGAAATGGAAAATGCCAAATCCCACGATTTACCAAACATTGCTTTTTTTGCAGATATTGAGGAAGGCAAAGCAAGAAAAGAGGAGAAAGTACTGATTTAAGAAATGGAGATGTAAGTTGCTGATCCAACAAAAGAAGATCTACTATTAGAAGATAAAAATATGCAGAATATCACAACAGTGACACGGAGGAAGAGATAAAGGTTGAGCAGCTGATGTTGTTATCATCCCAAGCATGTGAAGAGGAGAATGAGGTTACAGTAGAAATGAAGGATGTAGCAGCAGTGATGTATCATTTGAAGGACATAAAGGTGGAGTTCGTGCAGATTGACATTGGTGAGAAAGAGGAAGTAGTGCATGTGAATGCACATGATGTGGAGTATCTTTATGAGGTACCAAATGAAGAAAAAGAGAACAAGGAGGTGTACCCTAGGATGGCACATGGAGTAGAAGTTGTAGATATAGGACCTGGCGTGGTTGGTGATGAGGAGGAAATCTTGGTGAAGGGAGATGGACATAAAAGTGAAGAACTAATGGAGGAATTGTTTGAGTCCATCATGCAAATAGAGTTGGGTTCAAAGGAATATTTTGCATATAAGGATGAGGAGTTGCTATGTAGAATCCTGCGTGGAGAGAGTGTAGCAGTAGTATGTCCTTTGAAGGACATGAAGATGTTGGTTGATGCAGCATAGTTGAGTGCACAAGAAGAGGAGGATGGGAAGGTAGTAGGTGTAGAGGAAGAAATTGCAGAAATTGAACAAAAGGTATGTGCAAATGAGGGAGTCGGCAGGGTGGAAGAAGTGAGTGGAGACAGAAGAGACTTTTGGTGGAGGAGGATGGGCAGTGGTGGGTTGAATCTTACAAAAGAAGAGGGGAGAAGGATTTGGTGGAGATGGATGGATAGTGGTGGATTAAACCCACAAAAGGAGCAAGAAAGGGAAGAAGCATTTGGAGAAGGAGGTCGATCTATGGTGGATAGAGATCCACAAGAGGGATGGAAATAAATAGCCAAACTTGGCAAAGGAGGATGGCATTTGTCCTAGCCAAATGCTAGAAGAGGCATAGGAAGGTATTTTCTATCAATGTTCCTAAAATTAATTATGGAGCAAGCTGCAAATTGTGCACATTCTAGAAGGGTGGTTCTACCAATCAGCTCTACTCTGTGAGCATTGTTAGCATTTAATTTGTCACTTTCATGACAACACAAAATGCAACAGTGTGTACAGTAAAACCATTCTTCAAAGCATAGTTTTATGACTCGGACTCAACTCGGCAGCCCAAATTTTGACTTGGACTCGAGACTCAACACAAACTCAGCAAAAAAATTGATAGGAACAAAGCCAAAAAAAAACCTTATAATTACACAAAAAAAAAGAAATAAATGCATTTAGAGAACATAAAAGTCTAATTTGACTATCAATTTGTCATAATTCAAACACTACACATGTCATATGATCCTCAAACTCTCAAAATTTGAAATTTCAGCCACTATGTCTGTTATGTCCAAGCACCAAAAGAGCTTGAGCTTAGGACTCGAGAGTTCGAGCCCAAGACTTGGGAGTTTTGGAGCAGGACTCAACTAAGTACTCTCCAAGACTTGACTAGACTTGGCACAGGAGTCTAGTCAACTCGGCTTGGCCAGCTCAGAGACTCAGGAGTTTGGAGAGTCTTGCAGAGTACTCAGAGAGTTCTCAAAGGCTCAAACTATGCTTCAAAGTATGAAGGGGAAGCTCCTTGAGACCTAACTAAACCTAAAACTAACAAATTTTACATTTATGTACACTATACAAGTTATCCCTTGTTGTTTCCAATAAATAACAATATCTACCTCAACTATATTTTTCACACTTTCATAAGCCTTTTGTCACTTATGGTAAAGTTTCTTGCTAGTTGAGCCACCTTGAAAGTGCAAAATCTTTCCTTAACCCTTTGTCACACTTTTTAATGGTCTTACCAAGTAAAAATCACAGTTTCCTTAATGCTTTAACATGAAAGTTCATTGGGTGCATTTTTGTCACATGTTTTCCAACTAAGTCGTGATTTTGGAGGGGGGGGCATCACTTTGTGAAAAGTGCAACATAGCTTAAATGTTTAAATCCTTTCATATTTTTTGTGATTTCACAACCTTATTGATAGGTGCTAGGTCCTAGTTTTGTAGCTGTAAGGCCAAGCAAAAAGTGTGATGTCTTTTATTTCATTTCTCATGTATACTAGATGCGATCTTAAGACTACTATGGCATTTGAATGAGACGTGATTTTCTTCACTTGTTGCTACTTTTGAATCATGTTTTCATTTAGTTACACAATCAGAAAAGCACAACAAACTTCATTTGTTTCTCTCAATTTTTTAATATCATAATTTTGGATTAATTCTATCACCTTAGGCACTATTTTTTACTAGCACAACCACTCAAATTTGAAATCTTTATACCTATTCATTCACCTTGTTTATGTCAATTTTTCATACTTGTTAACCATTTTTGGCGCACTTTTGGGGATAGCACGCCACTCTAAAAAGAATAAATTTAGCTTTGACTGCCTTGGCATGGTTTCATAATTTTTTTGCCACTCATGGTGAAGTTTACTACTAATTGAACTGCCTTGAAACTACGAAATCTTTCCTTGACCATTTTTCTTTTGAATCAACGTCTTTTCTTGTCCTTGTCACCATCTTTTGGTATCTCATTCTTCTTCTACTTATGTTGGAATTCTTTCCAACACTTTAACATTCAAAGCTTAAATAATAATCATTAAGGAATGTCCCACAAACATTGTAGCAAACAAAAACAGACCAGCACCTAATGGCTTGGTGGGTTGACCCAAAAACCAACTTAGTTGACATTGATACGATGACAAGGATGACCTAAAAAACAAAGTTTCATGGGCGTACAAATTTTTGGTACTAACAATGGCTCTTTATGGGAACCATGGGACATACTTGGGCTATTGGAGAACTTTCAAAATCTCTGGGTAATTTGAGTCAATGTTTTATCCATAGGCAATAGAGTCAAGTCTAAACTAATTCTAAACAAATCCCTAGAACAAAACAATAAGCAACCTTATTACAAGAAAAGGGAAAAACATTACAATGGCGCAAATAAAAGGAAAAGGTGTAATGTCCCCTTCTTGCTCATAGTCAGTCTAAGTTTCCATTAGCCTATTCTGGTTCCCATAGGCTAAGTGGATTTTGATAGGGGACTCACAATCCTATGATGAGTTTTGTGGGTTTTGTGGGATTTTTCTAGGTCCTTTCCCATAGAAACGACTATTTTTAGTAAGTTCTAGTCGAGCTTTGTTTGGGTTAGTTTGGTGATTTGAATCACTATTTTTTAGTAAGTGCTATTTTTAGTTCTTGGTCTTGCTTCCATTCATCCAGCAACTCAATGCAGAGTTTTTTATTTTTGGTAGTGGTGAGTTCTCTTGATGGTCGAAGGAGGGCGTGAGTTCATAAGAGGTCCCCTTGGCCTAGTCAAGTAGCATTGTTTTAAAAAAGGGGCCAATGCTTCATTTTATGTGACGCCTAGAAAGGAGGTTTATTTATCATTTTCAAGGCTTATTTTATGCCTCAAAAGTTGGATGACCCCTTGGGGGAAATTTCATGTAATTTCAAAAAGGTGAAGTCTAATATTAAAATATGGAGCACTAGAAAGGGGCGTAGCTTTTGGAGGGAAAAGGAGAATTTGAAAATGTGTTGCCCTAATTCTTACCTCTTTCTCTATTTATTCTTTTTGGAGCTCTCATTTGAGGTATGCAAGCTTTGACAACATAAGGATACTCTGTCGGCTTGTTTCCAGATTTCTACATCACTGGTTGAGGACGAAAACCCTCTTCTCAGTTGCTGGTTCCGGTGATGAAATGTCCATCCTAGCTGGATGAAGCTTAGTTCATCACATTTTCAGGGATTTTTGATATCTTGGGTGCATTTTGAATGGTGAAATATGAAGATATTTTCAGTGTTTTGAGTTGGGTTTTTGAGTTTGGCTTTGGTGTGTGGGTTATTCCAATTTGGTGTGAATTTGCAGCTGATTCTATCCATTTTCTGAAGTCTGAAACTTGCATTTTCTGAGTAGCTGGGAAGTGCCAAACAGTCCATATCTCCATGTGGTTGAAGAATACTGATATGGGCATTGATTCATCCATTTCCTCAAAGCTGGGCGCCTCATCTGGAGTATTTGCAAGTGGGTTTTGATGAAAGTCTGATTTTTCAAGGAAAATCACCCTCCTAGGTAGCCGTGCCATTTACCCTAGGGTTTGGTCTTCACTCTACACTCTATTCTGCACTTTCTGATGTATGCAAGCTGCTGTTAAAGGTGTTTATCAGGTCTGATATACATTGTTTTACTTCTGATTTTGGTTATTGAGATGTATGTTATTAATCTCTGATATAATACCTCTATATTTCCTTACAAAGTTATGAATTTATCCATATATGTACTTATCATGTTGAATGGAAAATAAAACAACATTTTGCATATCTGTCTTATTCTACAAACCAGAAACAAAAAAAAAAATCAGGGGTACTCATTACAATGGTATTAGAGCTCAAAATAATCCTACCAGCGAGTGGGTAATGAACTTCTATGAACCTCAATGACAGAGAAAGAAGGTATCTTGAAAGGTTAAGGAAACGAGAGGAGGATTTGTGGGAGCATTGGCCTTCAGAAAGGGAAGAACACCATTCTGCAACTCACTCAGTAGAATCAGCAAACTCAGAAAATATGGGTGATAGGGTTGAAAGGGCAGATAGGGACAATGTTGAACCAGATCGGATGATGCTTATTTTGGATAATGTGGTTAGGGGACACCAAGAAACCAATCAGCAGCTTGCACAGTTGGTTGAGGGGTTGGCTCGCTTGGGAGTCAACAATGGAGGTAATAATGGACATGTTGATGTGTGTTTTATGACACACCAAACACTCTAGAATAAAGTGTCCAAAGACGCTCTATCCTCTCTTGAAAAACTACCTCGTATGCTAAGATTGCAAGACAGATCATACGGCAATTCCAATGTTTCGTAAATTAGATGTGGATGAGCTCTATGGATGATGTGATTTTGCTGGTAACACAAAGGGATTTACTCTAGCAAGTTACTCCGAAAGCAAGGACTTAAGTGCAGTGTTATTCTTTTTTTTGAATATTCTGATTTTAGAAAAAAAAAAAAAGTGAAAAGGGAGTAAGGGTTTAGAAATCCTATACTATTCCTTCAAATTCAAGAGATGGTAAGGACTAAGTGAAACCAAAGACAATACTTTGTTTTGCCACGCTAAACGACAACTACACAAAGCAAGTGCAATCTTCTAGGAATAGTGCTTAAGATTTTACTACGAACAACACCATCAATAGAACAATACTATTCGAAGTAAACATTGAAGCATCCACATCAAAAGCTCAGTCTAACTTTATGCATTGAATGAAATCATCCACTCAAAGAAAGTATGAGCAAGGTTCCACTAATCTTTACTATCAATCTATCATTCGCTTAACATACATTCAAATAATATTCTAGTTTAAATTTACTCTACGAGGAGGAGAAATATGCAACCATGCAACCATTTGACAATGAAAGGATTCAAAGCATCTCATGCATTATGAACTTTATCATCAAAATAGTCTTTAGCAACAATTTCATAAAACTCTCTCTTATTCTCTATTATCTATGTTCTCTAATCTTTGCTCTACAATCTCTTATTTTGTGTTATGTAAATGAGAGAGTGAGGGGAGGGGCGGGCGGTGGTTTATATAGAGTCTCTTGAGTACAATGAACGGCCAAGATCAATTCAAGATTAACGGCCCAGATTTAAAATAACAAAACCCTAAATAGGGTTGCCCAAACAACAATTAGTTAATTGCAGAGAACTCATCCACTGGGAGTTGTGTCCTTATCCACTTCCAAAGCACTACGTTGCATGAACCTGGACATGATCATGCTGACTTCTTCCATGGTGATGTCCGACAGCATGTTAACTTTGTACTCCAGCAAGTCTAAACTTTTTGCACATTCCACAAAGGTGATCACCCTTTTTGATTCATGTAGCAGAAGGTGTCTCGGATGGTCAGGAAACTGAATGCCTCAGCCAAATTTTCTTTTAGGATTCGCCCGGCAGTGGTAGGGAAAATCCTTTGAACTTTATCCTTCAGATTTTCCGACTGCAAGTGTTTTCTTCGGACAATGTCTTTGTCAAGCACGTTTGTAGCCATCTAGAAAATTTTATTCTGGATCCCTCTTACTTGTTCTTCAATTTTGGAGCTATCTACCTTCACTCTTTCCAAGACTTCTCGTGAGATCAGTGCATAATACCAGTTGCTGAAATCCTACACAGCTCCTGCTTCAATAATCTTCTCGTCAATCAATCTTTGTTTCGGAATTGCCTTTATCTCTCGAAGACATGGGAAATTCTGCTTTGAATGTCTTGGAGGCCATCCCATGCTTCTGCTAAGTTTGCAACTCTTGAGAGCAGTGAGGAAGTTTTCCCATAAACATATGCCAACTTCTCTGCGAATGCCATTGCTTCTTCTTTCTTTCCTACCATCCATTCTCTAGATTCCTTAGCAATAGTCAACTCTTCTTCAAAATTTCTTACTGGCTCCTGTGAAGAGTTTGGAAGTGGAGGGGCTGATTGGTCACCTTTATTGAGCAGCTTGGTTAGATGTTGGATGTATTCTTTTAAGCGCTCAATCTCCCTTTTATACTCTCTTTTCTTCGCCACTTCTTTTTCCAACCTGGATTTAATGGTGGCAACAAAGTTATCCAAGTCCTCAACTTCTTGCCCTTTTGTTGTTGGACCAATATCAATGGTTGTAACAGCATATTCATTTGGGGCAATTTCATCCCACGATTTCTCAACTGTTGGTTTTGGAATCTGCACTGTACGGTTACCAACTTCATCTCTCTATATTGTAGAAAATTTCTTGGTTGGCTTCTTTGTAGTAGCCTGTTCTAGCCTAGCCAAGAAGTTTGCAGTATCATCTTCTTCTGGTATCTCTGTTGGCGCCTTTATCTTCAATCTTTCTTTTAGCCAATCTGGGATTGTCGGTTGTTCAATTCCATCTTCCTGATTACCTTGCATATCCTGATCCTCTTGTATATTTTGAATTTCTTGCACGGATGGGGCTTCCCGAATTTCTTTGAGGGTGGAAATCATTCCCTCTTCGAATTCTCCATCCATAATTTCCATATCATCTTCTGACTCAAGAATCTTTGTGTCTGTAGGGGACTGATGCTCATCATCTTCCATCTGCATTGGCTCCATATCTCTTTCCAAAACTGGCGAAGGAATTTTGACTTGCTCCCATGACTCTTCTTCCATGATCTATATTTCATCCACGTTTCTAGATGTGGCTGAATGAAGGGGCTTGGGTTTTTGCTTCTTCTGAGCAGGTCCCTCATCTGTTATCTTCTTCTTGATCTGCCTTGTAGAGTCATCAATCATTTCTTTTCTCTTCTTTGGATTGGTAGTCTCGATTAGTTCACCTCCATGAGATGCACCGGCATTTGAGGAACAAGACTCTACCTCACCCATCAAGTCATATGTGAATGGCACATTCCTTTGCCGTAAAGTTTGCACTTGTTGATCTATCCACCATTGAGAATATTTGAACACAGGTCTCATGAATGTTGTCAGGTCACCAAGCTCAGGCTCAGACCATCTCACAAGAGCAAGTGGTTGCCTTTCATCAAAGCCCGGTTGTACATACATTCCATCATCCTCCAATTGATCAGGTACTCAGAAGAGTTCTATTGTCTTGATCATATCCAATGGCAGTCTTGACCACAGTCTTTTTCTCACATCATATTCATCAGCGGCATTTGCCCAAAAGTCTTCTAAGTCAACTCTATGTCTATATTTCTTTCCGTCCACAGTTCCAATATGATGAAGTGGATCAAAGTCAGCTCTGGGCTTGTAGGAAGTGAACGGGTACCTTTGTATTTCCAATCAGGCACTTTCTACTACTTGCGCCGATGGACAGGATTCTACCATATTGTCGATGAAGAAAGGGAAAATAATGGAGGCCTTTTGCTTAGTCCTTTAAATATTTTGATATGTCTCAAGTTGCCTCAGAACTTCCAGCAAAACCATTCTATTAGTGGGATAAATTGGCAATCTGTATGGGCGACTTGTGAATCCTTCAATTTTGATGTATGTAAATCTGGGAAACTGGATAAACCAGGATCCATATTTGCTGATTAAACTTTTGGCTTCATGGGTGAGCCTCTGATGCGTTCCTCCTTGGAGAATTTTGGTGATATACATGAGAAAGGCATCATGTGCTCGTCTAAAGTGTGATTTCTCCTTCAACTGCAACTAAGGATAGCAATCATAGGACTTGAATTCTCCTTCACCATTACCAACTACACCCTTGCAAATTAAGCCAGCATATCTGTAGGTTCTAGCAAGCAAATATATGACATAGGAACTCATGTGGAAGGTTTTGGTTCTCTTCAAGTTGACCAACTGCTCGTGGAGACTATCACTAATCATTCTTGACCAATTGAACATTTTTACTTTGGAAGTTATTTCATCAATGAAATAATACATCTAAGTTTCAAAGTGTGCACCTTGAGGATTGCCCACTATTCTACTTAGCAGCAAGACAATGTCTCCATATTCTTCCTTAAAATCAGTTCTATGCAACTTCTTGGGCATCTTTTTGGCAATAGGTCTAGGTTTCACCAACCATGAATTGTTCATGTTTGATGCACAAAGGTCTTGTTGATCTTCATTAAGTTTTTGCGCTTCATCCTTGGTTTAGTAAGATGTCCTATTGTAGGTTGGGATTCCAAATGTTTCTTGTATAGCCAGCTCTCCCAAGTACGCTAGTACCCTTCTGTTAGGTGCTTCAATCTGTCTTTCTTGTGCATGATAGTGCAATGCACATTCTACCATGAATTTCGAACATTCTTTTGTTGGCGGAAAACCAGTGGCCTGGACTATACCATTCCATATCATCTGGTGTGCAATTAGTGTAGGCAAGAATTTATCACTTCCATACATTCTCTTTTTGAAATCATCAAAATCTACGTGACCGAGATTGGTGTCCACGATGGTCTTCCATTTAGAGTTGATCTTGGACTCTGGCTGTGAACCCTTGCTGGCAAACTTCATTTGTAATTCCTCGAAGATAAATCTGCAAAAGTGCACAAAAAGAATATTAAAATTCAGAATTAACTTTAAATTACTTGAACCATTATTTCTAAAAAATTTCCAGCCAACTGATAAATTAAATTTCATGAATGATCATGCTGGAAATGAAAGAATTTATCCAATAGATGAATGAAGTTTTTTTTTTGCCAAAATGAAGGCAGAGAATGCAAATCTCCCTGATATTCTGGAAAAAAAACAAAATGGAAAAGATCACTATGCTGGCTGGTTAAGTTCACCTTTCTTCCTTCTGCTTCAAACTTCACAACTTTCTTGCCTTAGACAAAATTACTTCTCACAGCTTCGTTTTCGAAAGAAGCATGATTAAAAAATGAGAAGCAAAAGCCAATTATAAAGATGAGAAGTTCGACCCATTTAGCAAAATTTATTAATTTCCATTTAATCTAGTTCAAACTTGGCTTGCACTCAGCTTCTGAATGGCAATTTTGATCCTTAGCACCAGTTTCAAGGAAAGTTTCTAAGTCTGGTGCCACTTCAGTGAAGTCTTTTTGTCTTTTTCCAAAATTCGAATTTTTTTTTCTAAAGTGTTGGAAAATAAAAAATTAAAATTAAAATAACACTTTCATGTGTCATTTTCCAACATTTTTTCTTTTATTTTAATTTTTTAATTATGGCATTTTATTTTATTTTCCTAAGGCAAATTTGATTTTTTCTAAGTTATTCATTGTCTTTGCCTAAGGCGAATTCCTTTTCTCTTATTAATTTTGCCATAATTTCTCATAACTTCCTAAGTCTTCGGCAAATTTTCTCAGCATCTAGGCAAGTCTTTTGATATTTTAATGTTCCAATGTCTAGACTAGAGCAAAAAAAAATCGATTTTCTCCAATTCTCCAAGTATGGCAAACTTCATCAAGTGTTTGGCAAGCTCTTTGATGGACCAGGCGGACTTGTCTATGTGTTTGTGCCATGTTTTCTATGAGTGGGGCAGACTTCTCAAGTGTTTGTGCCATGTATGCTTGAGGTAGGTGGACTTTGCTCAATGCTAAGCCATTTCACATTCTCCATATGGCGGACTTTATCATTGTTTAAGCCATGTTCATGGAGGCGGACTTTATCTATAGTTAAGCCATATGACATTCTAGCAAGGGCAGACTTTCCATTGTGTTAAGGCATCTTCTCTTGCGTGGGGCAGACTTTCCACTAGTCTATGCCATGCCTCATGTTGAGTGGGCGGACTTGTCTTTATGTTGTGCCATGAAGATAGGGCAGACTTTCCATTGGCTCAAGCCATTGTCAATCTAGCTTGGAGCGGACTTTGCATTACTTCATGCCATGTCTTCTTGAGTTGGGTGGACTTGTCTCTATTCCATGCCATTGCACATCCTTCCAAGGGCGGACTTAGCCTATGTTCTTGCCATTCACTCTCCATGGTGGGCGGACTTAGCTTTGGATCAAGCCATTCTACATGGGCGGACTTCATCAATGTCTATGCCATGTCTTGATCTCCCTATGACGAACTTAGCACATGCTTGTGCCATGACCAACACTTAGGCGGTTTTTCATGCCTTCATCTGGTTTTTTCAAAGTTTCTCACTTATTTCTATTTTGGGGTCTTCTGAAGTTAGTGTTGCTGAAACCATGACCTGGACACTTTCCAAAGATGGAAACCCTGCCAAAAATAGAAACTTTTTCAAAAATAGCAACTTTCCAAAAATAGTAAGTCCAAAATAAGCTAAAAGTGCCAAAAATAAAGTCCTTTATGATTTTGCATTTTATTCCCTTACAAATATTTCAAAAAAACACAAAAAAAGCAAAAAACCCTCATTAACATCAAACACACAAAAACAAAAAAATCAGCATCAGAAATAAGAGCACGAAGTGTTCTTATAGGGTTCTAAGTTTGGGGTTGGCGGGGGGATGGCAGCCGGGGGGCGGCGAGGGGATGGCACTGAAATACATATAGTACTTGAAAAATTAGTTATAAAAAGATGTATAACTGTAGAAGCCTAAGGAATAAGTAAAGTTTAAACTTTAAACTTTAAACACATTGCAATGATTCCATTGAACTAGTGAACATTGAAAATCAAAATGAAAATATACTTGATAGACATTGGAACGAAAACTAGATGTTTCATAATTTGAATTTCAGAATCATCATATCACGATTCATAATTACAATCAACAATGCATCCCACGAGATGACATCTCTTTGAGGCATTCAATCTAACAGTTCACGTGCCTTGCCCGTGCCTGCACATTTTCAAGGTTCAACCCCTCCCTACCTATGCGGTTGCAACACAAATCAGAGCTTTGGGATGGGTATGGACATCCAGCAAAGCATAAACAAAAAATAAAAAACCCTACATACATGTAACTTTCACTCGCCCAAACTCAAATGCCCACGGCTTAGTTGTGTAAATAGCTAAATGAAAAGAGAAGAAAAAGTCGAAGGCATGGTCGATTAGCCTTTTAGACTTTTAAAAATACTTCAAAATTTATAATTTATAATTTTTACTTTTGCTTTTAAAAAAAAACATTTTTTATTGCATTTATAAGGGGGACGCCTGGAAGTTTCTTCCAATTCGAGGGACCTCTGGAAGTCTCGGGGATGTCCAGAAGTCCCCTCAAAAGAGAGACGTCTCGGAGGCAGCGGAGAAACAGGGGGACGGCGAGGGGACGGTGGGGGGACGTTTCCTTGAAGTCTCCAAGTCTCGGAAACGTCTAAGTCTTAGAAATGGAAAGATTTTTGGGGGAACGCGTCCCCGTGGAACACTAATTTTAGCTTTGTGCACAAAGTTTTTGGGGCATGATCAAATGAGTTCAGAGGTGAAAAGAAAATTCTAGCCGACTTCAGAAGCAAAAAAAAATTAGGTGCATCTTAGGCAGGAATCTATTTCAACTTCAGCAGCAACACTGTCATCTTCAATAGCAAACTTGTGAGTCTTCAGCAGCACTGTCATCTTAGGTAGCAACAAGGACAACTTAAACAGCAAGCTGAATTTGACAGCTGGCAAAAACAAAACATCATGATGTGGACTACAAAAAACACCTAGCTTTGTCTTTTATCTAGTTGATTCATTTTTTTACTCTAACCTATCAGTTTAGATCACTTACTTTTCTTGGTTGCATGTAGGCATTTTAGCAGAACGATTGAAAGTCTTGTTCCTTTTGGTTGCCTATCATCTTCATACTGGGACATGCATTTTAGTTTCTTTTCTTGGTGGTTTCTGAATTTTGCAATTATATTTTGTTAGTTGCTCTTTACTCTTTGCCCAACTGTTTATTTTCTTAAGGTGGTGACTATTCATAATTGTGGGTCAAGTGTTTTTTGTGAGGGCTATCTAATAGCAGTCATGCAGATCATTAGGAATTCCTAGCTAGCTGAGAGAACAAACTGTTACCAAGGCAGAACTGAGAATATTCAGTCAATCAAGAAAAGGAAACTGTTGGCAGTTTTTGGTGGCAGCCTCAAAAGGAAGATAATATCACCAATCTAAAATCTTTCTATGCAGATAAAGTAACAATAGGGCAGTGGTGATAAGGCCTCAAATTAACCTCTCTCCTTGGTCTCTCAGATCTTGTAGTGAAGGGCGACTCTCAAAGTGACAATCAGTTCTATGACTAGGACAATATTCAGATTTTCTTCTCGGTATGTGTTGTGACCTTTTCACATATTGCCCCATTGCAAATGGGGACCCTTTGTTTTTGCTTTTTTGAGTTTTGCCTTGGCGTCACAACTGCTTATCACCATGTTTCTTTACAATGAAGAGTTAAAGTTTTGAAGAGTCATCCGAGCCAAGCGAAGAATTTGAGCCTGAATCATCGTCCAAACATCACCACAGTGCTTAGGAGGCCCAAGGGACGAAGATCGACTGTCGTTTCAGTCAATTCTGACATCTCCTACTTTTTGGGGATTGCCCCCCGGACCCCTTATTTTTTAGGGACTTCACTTTTGGCATTATTGGCCTATTCTGGACTTCCTATTTTTAGAAAGTTGCTATTTTGGGAAAAGTTTCTATTTTTGTTAGGGTTTCTATATTTGGAAAGTGCCCGAATTTCAAAAATCCACTCAGAAGTTCCAAAAAGTCAATAGAAATCTCAGAAAATCAATTTGAAAAAATTCATGAAATCATGATGAAAATCTGGAAAAATCAGTCCAAAAATCACAGAAAAATGTTGAAAATTCTGGAAAAATCTGGATAAAAGACTGAAAATCATGGTGAGGTAAGAATTCTTGGAGGCATGGAAGATAGGCTGAAAGTCCAACCAGCATGGAGAGTGAAGAGCAAAGTCAATGGCAAGAGCTTCAGCCAGGTTCACCATGGAGAAGAAACAATGGCACAAAACCTTGACAAGTCCGCCCTTGGAAGAAAATTGGAATGGCATGGAGATGTGGCAAGTCCGCCCAGCCAAGCAACATGAAATGGCATGGATGAAGGTAAACTCCGCCCAGCAATGGCTCAAACATGAGGCAACTCCGCCCAGCAAAGGAACAAGACAATGGCATGACAATATGTCAAGTCCGCCCAGCATAGTGAAGAATGGCATAAACTATGGTGAAGTCCGCCCAAGAGATGATGGCATAAATCTATGCCAAGTCCTCCCAGCCTAGAGGAGGAAAGCAAAACAGAAAATTTGGCTAAGTACTGGCAACTTGAGGAGTAAAAAAAAAAAATTCAGAAAATGGTTAAGTATCAAAGAAAAGAAGTTGGCACAAGTGAATGGAAAGTCTGCCCCACTCAACAAAGACATGGCATAAGGACATGGCAAGTCCGCCATGCCATGAAAAAGGAAATGGCAAGTAGTTGGTGAAGTCCGCCCTATGCAAGACATGGCTTAGAGAAGATGGCGAGTAGTTGGTGAAGTCTGCCCAGCTTGGAAGAAGGCAGAAAATTAAAAATTTTGGCTAAGTATGAACACCTTTGAGGGGGAAAACTTGAAAAATTTGGCTAAGTATAAGTGCTTTGCCTATATAATGCTACCTTGGGGAGAAAAACTTCATGAAATTGACTAAGTATTTCATGCCTCGGAAAATGAAATTTGAATTTTGGCTAAGTGTAAAAGGAAAATACATGTGGAAATGAAGTTCCAAGTCCGCCATGCCAAAATGAGAATGGCAAGAACTTCTTGAAGTCCGCCCTTGTAGTATGGAAAGAAGATTCCAAAGTCCTCCTTTGCAACATGGAAAGAAGGAATGGTGAGAATGTCCAAACAAGAGGAAAGTCCTACCTTGGCACTTAAAAAAAAAAAAATGGCAAAGACACGGCAAAGTCCAATCTTGCTCAATGGATGGACGGCACAAGCATGAGAAAGTCCGACTTTTCCCAAGCATAGCATGTCCAAACCTTTATAAGGCATGTCCAAGGCAAAATGAAGTCCGACCTAGGCCTAGAGAAGAAAATGTCTTGAGCATCATGAAGTCCGACTTTGATTGAAGAAAAACGTCCAAGCTCATATGAAGTCTGCCGAGGAAATGGCAAAGCACATGCAAAGTCCAACTTAGCTCAAGTAAGGACGTCTAAACTACTATTAAATCTGCCTAAGGATGAAGATGCCTAAGCACAAGACAAGTCCGCCCAGGAAGAAAATGAAGATGTCAAGACATGGATAAAGTCCGCCCAGCCTAGTATGCCTTGGAAAACTCCTTTCAAACTCCGCCATGCCATGATGAATGTTTGTGAAGTCTACCATAGAGAAAAATACTTGGAAAGTTGTTTATGAAGTTTGCCTAGAGAGAGGTAGATAAATGGCAATAAGGCTTAGAAAGTTCGCCATTCCTAGAAGGCTATGGAAAAATGAAAGGCAAGATGCCTTGAAAGTCCACCATGAAGAGATAACCGGAAGAAAATCACCTTGAAAGTGCGCCATGACACTTGAATGGAAAATAAATGGAATAGGTCTCAGAAAGTTCGCCATGAGTAGAGAGAGAGTATGGAAAATTCAACAAGAAGTTCAACCTCAAGAGAAAGAAACGGAGAATTCGACATGAAGTCTGCCATACCAAGAGATAGAATGGAAAAGAACTCATCAAGTCTGCCTGGAAGGAATGGCTAAGAGCTCACCAAGTCCACTGGAGATAGTTTGAAAAAGAATCAAGCAAGTCCGACTTTAGGAGAGAGAATATTGAAAATCTTCATCCATCACAAGAATAAAGTCAAATTGACTAAGTGTTGGAAGGAAAACAAGAAGAATGAAGAGACTAATGATGGAATCCTCCCAACTTCCACAAGCCAGATTCAGAATTGAAGACAAATCCACCGGCGAAGTTCATTTGAGCACAAAAATGGCCAGAATCTTGAAGGTGTTACAAAATGAAATTGAATAGCCAAAATTTGGCTAAGTATGGGAAATTCTTCACAGAGAAAGTTCCAATTTCCTCCATTGTGGCAAAAGCATAGGGGAGTTCCTCTCCAAATTCAAGGCACTTCAAGGAATTCCAAAGCAATCTGGGAAGAAAGACTTACTAACTTCATGTCTAAATAGGTGCTCCAAGGCGAGGTGAGAAGAAGAAGCCAAAGTCATCCAAGATCAAAGCACAAAGGATAAAGTGGTCAGCAAGGAAAATATTCTAAGGAACAAGACCAAAGCGACCAAGGAAGACATCTAGCACGCTGAGGTGGCGCCTTGTCATCCTGCAAATCAACATGCAATAACTTTCTATTTTACTGTTGGTTCATATTTAGTAAAAAGGACAAGTGTCCTCGATTGTAATTTTCTCATTGGTTGAGGAGTAGTTAGTTGCAACAAACCCTAATTAGGGTTTCATTTTGTAATCTCGGCCGCTGATTCCAAATTAATCTTGGCCATTGAATTGTAATTGGGGAGCCTATAAATTGAGCTCACCCCCTCATTTGTAAAGTATGGGAACATGTTGCAAAACATGATGAGATAAGTAATTGTTGTGTATAACTGCCAAAGTAATAAGTAATGCATGCATTGTTTTGATGGTGATTGCTTCTCTTATTTTGGAGTTGGCATGGTTCTTATCCCTCATCATAGTTTAGATTTTATTTCATGTATGCTAGATGAATGCAAGATCTGATAAGTATTGATTTATGGTGAAATTTTTTGCTCATACTTTCTTTGAATGGATGATTTTCATTCAATGCGTAAAGTTAGCCTGAGCTTATTTTGTGGATGCTTAACTTTTGTCTGGATAATTATTGTTCGATTTGATGGTAGTTATTCATTGTAGAAACCCCTGTTTCCCCGTTTCCTAAATCTGACTGACTTTTGGTTTGTTTTTGCAATTTTTGATTTTTTTGGGTTTTTGTGCAATACAAGAAAGATTGCGATTTTTGCAAGAAATTGGAAATAAATTCAAATTAAATAAATCTATTCTGACAACAGTAGTATTTGATGCCAATACGAATACCAGTCTATTATTTGTCCTTCTGGAATGATTACAAAAATTGTTCTACAGACATGCAATATAAAATAATGATTTTTATTGTAAAAACCTGGTATTTTTGCAGCAACTGAAAGTACAGATTTGGTACGGCTGCATTAATGAACTCCTTCTCCTCCTGTCTGGTAATCTCCAATGTCTTCTGGAACCCCAGCGCCTTCAAAGATGCAAACTGGAAGTCAAAAGGAAAGGCGTTTCTTTTGATTGGAGAAGTATGGCTCTTTCAGATGGTACGGCCTGCTGTACAAAGGTACGGCTGAAGCAACAGCAGCAATAAATGAATGTACGGCTTTTGCAAACAATGTCCAAGCCTTCTGAAATGATACGCCTTGGAGAATATATGTGCTCTGGCTAAAAACCTGACAAGATCTCTGATGCTGACTGAATCTGTGAAGTTCTATGATTTCCTCTGAATGAAGAAATCCCTGTGCTGGCAATAAATCAGGTGTTATTTCACACCCTCTGAACTGCTTCCAGTGGAGATGGCTCGTTCCCCAAGGAATTCGAACTTGAAACCCTAAAGCTTCTTGCTCATATCAAAGTTGATCAATTTCAATTCTCAATAATTACATAATGGCACAATTCCCAAGGCAAAACCCTTTATCTCTTGAAAAGTGCGATTTCCACAAAGATAGGGTTTCATTAAAATATTTCGAACTTTTCCTTTTAATTATTCAATAGTCTCAGCTCAAATATTTTATAATAAATTAATTGCCAAATTGGCCCCTCTCTGATGATGGCGACCCCCTCAAACAGAATCACTTAAGTTATAATTTAATATTATAACTTTATATTATAATCATCAAATAATTAATATTTAATTAATACAATTAAATATTAATATCTCTCTCGTTATTCATCCGATGACTGATCCATCTGAAGCTGACAACACTGAAGTGATTCTGAACGCTGCCAAATCCATACTGCTAAAAATAGCAGGGGTCCCACGCTGACTGTCAGGAACTGCTAAAAATAGCAACTTCTGCAAGAAGTCTCCGATCGAACCCAAACGAAAGCCTACTGATCAAACTCTGCCAACTGAAGCTGAGCCAAGCTCCAAAGTGACCCTCTATCCAGTCTATCAGCCTACGAGGGTCAGATGATAGGCCAATCCTGTGCTCCGAGAGATGTCACTGAAAGGGGACATGACATTCATGACGTGAAAATCATAAGCACATTCCTTTGAAGATTGCACCCACTTTGTGTAGTTGTTGTTGAGCGTGGCGAAGCAAAGCGTGGTTATTGGTTCCACCAAGTCAATACCATCTCTTGAATTCTTAGGAAGTAGATTAGAACTTCTTAACCCTTATCTCCTTTTTCCAGTTTGTTTGATCCATGACCCAAGCAATAGAGCCTCATTGTCTGGACCTTCATTGTGAATTGAACAAGCCTAGCGTAAGTCCCTTTGTGTTACCAGCATATCACATCAAACCACAGAGCTCATCCACACCTAACTGAAACATTGGAATTGTCGTATGATCTTTCTTGCAGTCTTAGCATACGAGGTAGTTTTTCAAGAGGGGATAGAGCGTCTTTGACACTTTATTCTAGAATGTTTGTTGTGTCATAAAACACGCATCAACAGTATGATACTTGAAGAAGCTTGGCACATCACCTCATCCTTTTCCTCTAATGCATGGGCTCACTACTTTCATGACGCTAATCAAGCTGCAAACTTGGTACCTAGCTTAGGAGTAGACACTTCTATTGTGCTTGCATCTTGAAATGGCCTTGAAAATATTTTAAAATGGTCTAAATGGCTCATGTGTTGCTCCTATTTGTCATTTTTTCCATTTTTCTATTTATCCTATACTTTGATAAAGTTTTCACCAAATTCAAATCATTTGACACTTACGAAATAGTTGATAACAGATAACCAAACAAGGCATCCAAAAGAACTTCAAAGTTTAAGCACTTCATACTAAAAAAATTTAAGGCTAATAAAGCTTACATGGCCACAAGTAAGTTTGCAAGCAATTGCATGGCTTGCTTCGTGAAGAAACACAGTTATGAGCTTAAAAGGAGTCAATAATGGTGTCCTCCAAAGCTGCAAAACAGGATTTATAAGTCAACAAAAAATAACATATATCCCTAAAGAACAAAATGACTTCAAATAAATTATGACCATTAAATTTAGGTTCATCCATACTATCATAGCAAAATCATGAACACAGCCAAAAATTTCATCTTTACTAAATCAACAATCTGATCAAATGTGAGAATGACTTGGTGGCCATACAGCAAGGATCACAAAAATGAAGGCACCAATAGTTGCAATATAGGTGACTTGATCATGATTGCAACATCTTTGAAGTTCCCAATCTTCCATTTCCTGATGCAGAAGTTTCAAAATGTCAATGCCAGTTTTCTTCACAATTATGTTTCTATAAATAAGCAAATAAGTAGTATGTGAGGCTTGAAAAGACCACGAACCATAAAGAAAATCAAGATCATAAAAAAAATACATTGCTTGAGCAATTACAAGCATTTCCTTGCACTGAAAAAACATATAAAAATCGGTATTGGCATGGTGTGATGGTTTAAGGGTGGCGTTGTTTGTGCCACCAAGGTTCAAACCCCATTGGGGTGGTATTGTTGAATGGTTGTATTCCGGTTCATAGCTCCGGTCAAAAGCGTTTACCCCTTGAATTAAAAAAAAAAAAACATATAAAAATGATTACATGAATAAAGAAAAAATCAATTTCTTGAGAAAGATCTAGGACTTCAACAATAAAAAGAGAATATAAGGGGTAGTCACTGTTGTAGGTCTAAAATAGAAGATGCAATTTCTTCTCTTCCAATGTCTCAAGAGAGAGAATGAACATTCCTTCCCCTTCATATTTATTGTCAAACAACTCAGGCAGGTAATTGTTATAAATTTTAAATGCACTTCTGTTTGATAAAGATATCTGAAACCACTTTCTCTATTGCTTAAGAATGACTTGACTTAAAAAAAGGTTGATGAGGAACAACTCAAGTTATTGACACCCACCATTTTACAGAAAAGAATTCAAGAATGAGATGCCATGCCCTTAATTACAGATTCATCAGTCTGTAACATTTTCATAAATCCTTAAGGTTAAAGAAAATGCTACTCATCTTTCAAAGTACAGGTTACACTGTTGCAAAGTTGGCCCAGAAGGAAGAAAGGGAAAAAATGGAAAAAGATTTTTAGTCCACCAATTTCCATCTATTGTCCTTGTTGAGATGAACAAAACAAACCTCCAAGAGTCATCCTACCAGGTGCCAAATATATAGATAAACTACTTTTTTTTCCTCAGGTAAACAAGAGAGGTTCTTCATCAGCCAAAAGCCCTAGCAAACTAATCTGAAAGATCTTATTCAGTAAGAATATCAAGGAAATACAGATGCTCAAACATTTTTCCCAAGGCACCTAAGAATTTTGTAGCTGCAGAGAAAAAAAACCTTGCACATCTACAACTACCCCTAGGATGTATTTGAAATTGAAGAGCAGTGGTCCAAGTGGCATTGGGCTCAATGGAGCCTGTCCTGCAAGTTGATTTGGTGTCCTTGACATTTTGTATATCATGGACATCTTAATCAATGGATTTTGTATTATGTAGCTTGTTTTCCGTCCTTTGAATGCTAGTAAGGCATTTTCTTTTGCATGTCAAACTGCATAATTGAAACACATCTTAATATTTAATAAAAAACTTTACATGAAATTGTTTCTAGTTGGACATTTTAGATCTCTATGTAATGTCCCCAAGTTGGGGTATTATTTATTCTGCCAAAAAGTTAGCTTCCAAACCCTAGTTCTGATTATGCCACACAAATCTGGATATATTTATGCAAAATGCTTTAATCCTTCCCTTCAAATAACAATGCTGAATTTTTAGTGAAATCAAATCAGATTATGCCCTAGTTTTCTGTAGGAATAGTTTTGTATTAAACCCTAGATTTCTGAATATAAATCTGCTCTTTTATGTTCACAACAGCTGATATAAACATGCAATACATTTCCCAGTCATCGTATGAAGGCATGAAGATTTTCTCATTAATAGTCCATCGATTAGGCAAACAACATGGCACCTATAATTCTGAGTATTATCTCTGCCATAACTGAAAGTATGCAAGCATAATTCTGCCCTAGATATGCAATTCCGCCCAGCAGATCAATAGAAAAGTATCACAAATAGATAGAATCTTGAAGGAAATCCAAACAATGAAATATAAGGGTGTGACAACCCTCAACAACTACCATATAAGAGGTCTGAAAGTATAATCTTATTTGCCTGAAAAGTGCTAAGGCAATGACTGTAAATCTGCAACTAAACTTATCTCCCAAAATGACATAGAAGTCTGATCCTAATATGCGTTGAAGTGCATGTGGAACCCCATGATGGATTCCCCTCCAACCTAGCTGGGTTTTCGTCCAACTAAGTCCTTCTCTAGGGTTTTCGTCCTAGGAAGATCGCTGCTCTGCTCTCAACGTGCAGACCTGAGCGTGTATTCCAGATTCCATGATGATGAAACAGGGAAGCAAATGATCATATATACCAATTTGACCAGCCACAACAAGGATGTCGGCCCAACAAGAAAAAATATTAAACACCAATAAGTCAGTCGGCCAGATGGATTTATTTAAATTTAAATGTTATTTAACAATAATTTAAATTTATTATTTTATTATTATTATTTTTAATATTATATTATTATTTTTATATTAGCATTTAAAAATGCTTTATTTTTCCCGCCAAATGGAAAGGGCCCCAAATAACGGTCATGACACTCTAAATTACTGTTCCATTTCCTAGAGCCAGAATCCACTCACAAGGCCAAGGTTAACAAGTGAGCAAAATCAATTCATCTACAGAACTATGGAGGACTCTGAGTTAACTCTACAAGAGTGGGTTTTCTCTCCTATGCTTTGAACTCAGCTTAAACTCAAGAGGGTATTCCTGGAGGTTGGATTATAAAACAATCAAATGAAATTGATAGTTAACCCAAACTATTGATTCAAACCCAAAGTTGTCACTAGGCTGAGAACAACTAACTACCTTACTACCTTTGTATAGCTGATTTATCACCTTAGCAATGAGTACAAGGTGGGGGTGAGTTGCATGAATCACAAAAAATTGTATATACTATTCCCTGTATGCAATGATATCACGAACCACACAAACTGAACCTAAAATAGAAAAGTGTTTGATGATTTGTTTTGATATGTGTGACTGGAACAAGTACAAAGACACTGGTGTCTATCCCAAGGCAACGGAGTCATAGTCAACAAGGAGAGATGACAAGAGAAAGATGACAAGCAATAAGTGATCTACACATTAATATGCATCAACATATATCATTCTTAGATTCATCTACTTAGTTATCCATTGATGAACTGTTCAAATTCATATGTGAGCAGAAAAAGAGTTGTTACAAGATATGCAACAAGCTTAGAACCTTGTCATATTCCTCTAATGGTGTTTACATTCACAGCAGCATATGTACTGAAGAAAACATTCTATAAATAATACATTTTTTGAGTCTGCCCACACATTAATGGAGACATAAAACCAAACAATGATATTAGAGTATTATTTCAACAGTCTGACACTGTTTATGCCTCCTTACAACAGCTCTTGTCATGTCCCTTATCTCATAGGGCCGACCCTCTCAACTTTTTAATAATAAAAGTATTTTTAAACACTAATAATAATATATATAATAATATTAATTAGTCTAATAATAACAAAATATGTCTTTTGGTGGCCAACCTGCTATGCCATTTGATTTTTGAACAGGTATATAAGTAAATCTCTTGTTTTTATTGTGGTAGGATGGAAATTGATGTGAACCTTGGGAAGAATGCTTAAGGCAGGCTGCTGGGACAAAAACCTTGGTTGTCTACTAAGGTTAGGATGCAAACCCTGACCTTGTTCCACCAATTTCTATCGAATTTCCTTCCTAATTGCACGCTTAAATCTGAGTTTCTGTCACGTCTCATACTTTGATGCTGTTTTGACCAT
This sequence comes from Sequoia sempervirens, assembly GCA_007258455.2. NCBI lineage: Eukaryota > Viridiplantae > Streptophyta > Pinopsida > Cupressales > Cupressaceae > Sequoia > Sequoia sempervirens. The sequence continues at coordinate 68,818 of VDFB02052946.1, forward strand.
GACTTTGTGGGAATTAATATATGAATTATGATACATGTTAGAGCAATATAATATAATACAATGCTTTGGTGTATGGAAATGTAGGAAAATAATTGTTTTCTTTCAGAATTATGAGTGCATTTTATTTTAAAATGATACAAAATAGGAGTGTTGATTTAAATATTGCTTAAATTTATACTTCTATATTGGTTACTAATATACTTTCGTTTTTGCACGCCTGAGTGCATTTGAGTTGCAGGTGATCGAAGGCCAAGAGTGTGATTGAGGAAAAGAAGGTTAGCTTCCCGACAGGGTAAAAAAGGAGAAGCTCTCGATCACGCACACACCACTTAAAAATCATGCAGTTGCATTAGGCCATGTTTGTTTTCAATGTGATTGTTTAAATGGATTGCATGGTTTGAATAAGTAATTGATATAAAAGAAAAATAAAAAAAATGTATGCACCTATAATAACATAGCAAAAATTAAAAATATAGTTTAATTATTCATAAAGGTTGTGAAAGAGTATGGTTTATTTTATTTAGCTTATCCCATTTATTTTGTGCAATAAAAAGGAAAAATCTGATTTAAAATAGGAAATTAAAAATGAAGTGAAAATATTATATTTGCATATAATATGGATGAAATAATTTGTTTGCATAATATAAAGTGGAGATATCTTTTGTTTGAAAATGGTTATTTTTATTCCAAAAATGGAGAGGAATGAACAGCCCCGAGAAAACTTTGGGCTCTGGAAATTTTTCCTTAAAACCAACAATGTTGTTGGCATGTGGCAATCTCTGGAATTTGCATGTAAAATTTATCTGTCATTTGGAAATACTCTGCATGATCCTCGGAAGGGGCAATAAAGCTTTAAGGAGAAAAGAAAACATTCATTCAGGAAAAATCAGAGTTCGGGAAGAGGGGACAGGAAGGTAATACGAGGCATCTGCACTGGAGAAATTGCCAGGTTATTTTCCATACTTTGCTTTCAATCAGTTTGAAATTGCAATAAGAAATTGAATAAATGAAGTGCATCATTCTATGAAATGATTACAGATTTCTGAGAAATCTTTTCCAATTTTATTTTTGAATCTGGGTAATAGCTTACTTCTCATTGTTGCATTATAGAAAGAATACCCAATCTTTTCTTCCAGATTAGGGTTACATTCTGTTGCAAAAGCTACAAAGTATTAAACTACTCTCAATTATATTAGGAAACATATATAAACATATATATATACATATATATATGCACAGGAATCTATATTCCCGTGCATATATACATATATATATATATATATGCATATGAATTGCAAGAAACACTTTCACTAGAAATAAATTCGAATTTCCTTTGAGATAAATTTGAATGTAGTAAAATACTGGGCAAAATGTCTCTTTTTGAGTTATGAAATTGTTTATACACATGAATAGGGAAGGGATTTTAATCCCTTGTCCTCCCCATGGGAAGGACGCGGCTCTGTGGTGGCCGCGGCCTGTGGAGGGGGCGCGAGCCCCTCACAGCCCGCCTCCTCCCCATGGGAGGGGCAAGGGCTTCCTGCGCCTTATGATGCTCAACGCCAGTGTGAAACCCTGTACAATGTTTATAATCTGTGTGCACAGCCAGAGAACTTATGAACAGTTATAAAATCAGTATTTCTTTCTTTAAAATTTACACTCAGCTGTATATGAATAAATATATATATATATATATATATATATATATACACACTCAGTTGTATATATATATATATCCATACATATATACCAAAATGCAAGTTTGAACAGGAAAACCATTTCCAGAAAGTGATATGATCTCTGTCAAAAATACACAAATACCTCAGAAATTTTAAACCTGGAACAAGAACAAAAGTATCTCTGAGAAACCATGTAAACTGAAAATCTTCTTGAATTACTTCGTCATATACTTACATACAGAAGTACATTCCTGAGTAAAGGAATACAATATAAAATTCGAATGCAAGTTTTTCTTTCAAACCTCTATTATTCTGAACGAATTGCACTGTTTCTGTATATTACTAATATTCAGAAACCTGTATTAAAATTGGGAATTACACTATCAGTCAGCTTGAATTTGGAAAGAATAGAAGTATATACTAAAATCAGTAAACATTGTTTCATACAAAATAATTAATTAAATTTCTCTAATAGTACACTGATAGTATTATGACATACATGTTCTTCTCTAAAAACAGAGTCTTTTACCAAATCAGAAAAGAATTGCTTACAAATGAGTAAATGAAATCTTACTACTGAACTTACAATTTTTCTTTCAAAGGATGTTAAGAAATTCTCATTTGAAATTCTTTTAGAATCAATTGAATGCATGAGACATGTAAGAAAATGCACAACTTTCTGCTTTTGTATTTATTCATACTTTACTTTTGGTAACTTCCGGGACAGGATGCCGAAGGTGGACCCACAGAGACGGTAGTATTACCTTTTCTAAACTACCATTTGCTTGTATTATTTATGCTTGGCCAAGCACTTGTACCATTGAAATAGATGGATTTGTTTTCAAAGCCTAGAAACGTATATGTATTTGAGTCTCTGCCACCTCCTGTTGCAAGAAATGTGTTTTTCTCATGTTAGAAATGCATATAGGCACTAGGCATGCATCGAGAATTCCCTCCTGTTTTACTGTATCAGGTTGCTAGGCTCCTTTATGCAGGGTCGGGGATTCCTTCGAGTTAGGAAGGAACCCGGGGAAGTCATGCACTTCGTGGTTGGGCGGAAAAGGCGCCTGAATCACACTCTTGGCCCCAGCTCGCAAGAAGACCGATGGTGTCACGGCGGTTGGAGGTTCAGAGTTTTATTTGCTATTGATGAACTTGTGTAACATTCTGGAAATGGCTTGTATAGCGCCATTGTATGTATATTTATATTTAACATTCATTGTTGAAACTTTGAAATAGAAGTATGGCATGAAAGAATCTAATGTAACATTGATATGTAGAATTAAGTTTTATGACGTAGCATTGAAAAAGATGTTTTCATTGGAATTATTGATCTCTTTCGAGTATAGATGAATATGTATATATGAAAATTTCATTAATGTACTTTTGCCATGTGCATAATCTTGATAAATTATAAAGTTGTTATTTGTATACATGAAATGCATTTTAAATTCTCTTTTATTGAGCTCAATTTGGAAATTTCTATGTATGATATTAATTACTTGAAAACCCTTTTGAAAAGGAATTGAACAATTGAAAATGCCCTTACCTTTAATTTTCCTAGCGCTACAATTTCTATCATTAACCTAATATAAGGGTTGTTTTCCAAGGAGGTTGTCACTCTTGGGAGATTGAGGAGAAAGTCTCACAACACTATCAAGACATAGGCCACTCAATCAATCATTTGGGGAAGCCAACAAACCTGCAGCAGCCGAAGATAGCCTGTTCAGACCTGCAATAGCATTACCCATTGTAGAGGGGATGATAGCAACAATTTCAACGATAAGGAGGGCACCAAGGATGAGCCATTATGTGCCCAGATCTGCCACCATAGCATAAACAAGGACAGTCCTAGCAACAGATCAACAGCAGCGATTAAGATCCAAGAGTAGCAGGGTGTTAGAAGCAGTTGCCTGAGCCTAACAGGGTCTGTAATGTGACTCCTACCCATAATTGAGCACCACAACAATCACAGGGGGTTCTTTGTGTACAGTTTGATATTCCAGCAACATTATCTGGTAACTCAGTCTGTAGTGAATCAGATCTGAATTATGATTAAAATATATGGATTAATTTGGAAAAGGTCTACTCAATCATACAAACTCTTATTTGATTCACTATGCAAACAATCTCAAGTTTGTTAGTTGCATTGTTATGTGATTTGGTGTTGCTAAATTTCCATTCCTTTTAAGTAGAAACCAGATTTCTAGATTGGATCATTTCAGCTCTAGAAATGTTTTTTTGTGAATGTCTACCCTTCTAGAATATTCTTCTGCTGTTCTATGTATCCCAGTACTGTCTAATGAATAGAATGAGGGGTGAAACCCAGTAAAAACACTCCACCAAGCCAAAACCCTAATTCGTGACACTGTAGCAATATTGAATCCACAGTGGAGGATGAGTCGACCCCAAAATGGACGTTGTAGATTGAAAGATGGTTGCAGCATTAAACTATGGTGGTTGGGCGATCATTCTACAGTGATGGCAGTAGCTGAAATCAAAATCTGTGTGCTGGAACTTTTGGCGCCCAAACACATTCTTGAAATCACTTAGAAAATTCATGGATGGTGAAAATGAATTAAAGAAATACAGTTAAGGGAGAAAGTGAAAAACATTTGCATAGCAAAACCATAAGGATCGAGATGCTCAAATGCTATCGGCACCTTCTACACACTGAACAATGATGGTTCCTAATATGGTCGAAACCTCCAACAAAAAGAGGAAATAAAAGAAACTAAGTTCAAATTGGAACTTCCCAAAGGTTCAGGAACCATCCCTAATGCCGATAGTTTCTAGTGGGGTAGGAAGCCCCAAGAATGTAAAAGAGGCAAATTTGAGTCCCAACAATGGCTCTAGTTGGGGACGAATGCCTGCTATAGGCATCACGAGAATCCAGATCTCCGGGTAGACCAAAATTGGGGAAAAAACAAAATGGGACCAACACATGATGGACAACAAAATTATGTACATGACGAAACTCACAGCCAATTAGCAATGACAACACAAAGACAACTAAAGAATGGCTGTGAAATAAAATTTAAACAGAATACAAACCAACCCTGCAAAGGAAAGATGGAGTCACTTGATCAAATAAAACTTTATCTTTTAGTTTTAACCCTTAAGCAGATTCAAAGAACAACATGCAGAGATTACATACACACACACACAAAAACTCATAACACCAGATATACGTGGAAAACCCTGTAATGACTAACCCCCAAATAATTTTTTCTGTTTGCTTTCTGAGTTTTATGACTTGCAGGATGTTTTGTTTGAGATCGTTCAATGAAATGTGTTCAATGTACCATTCATGTTTTCTGAGTTTGCATACAGTATATATTGCAAGAAACATACAATAGAAAAGAGAGCCCTCGAGCAAGATTCACTCAATCTTTCAATAATCAGATTTTTTAAAACAGAAATTACAGTCCTTTGATGCAATCTAATACTCAGAAAATTATCAATTCTCACCAGGGAAAAAGGAAACCTTGCAGCAAATAATACTCCTCTTCCTTGGCTCGAACAACACCAGAAATAAGGGCCTTCCAAGCACTGAACCAACCCGTCCAACCTTCACTTTAACAGCAGTTAATGTCTTCTACAAAAAAATCCGTTCTTCACCAAGAAAGTCACCACTAGTTTGATGCAATGGCTGAGCAATAGCGTCCTTTAATAAACTCCAAGTTGGCTGTAGCTCACCCTTTGAGAGGGCTAACCAGACTGAATGAGAAACCCAAGCTCAGGAAGACACCTTCAGACCTGGTTATCAAACTTCTAGCAGCTGATAAGAGAACACCTTCCAGCTTGCCTTCACTAAGAAGAATGCCTTCAGACTCCAAGTTTAAACGCCTTTAAATTCCCTAAACTTCTAGCAGCAGATAGGAGCGCTGGCTGTAAGAGGTCAACCAGACCTATAAATTCAAATACTACTTCAAAAAATACAAGTAATCACTTGTCTCGATCGCCTTGAAGAGAGAAATCTGATGTTTCAATACCCATGTTGTTTTCCCATTTCATTCAAGAGATATGAGCAATTATGTGTGATCAGATTCAAACTGAAAGTGCCCAGAATTTGTTAAAATCATCACCACAAGGCACAATGTGAAATACCCTAACCCAAATCGATGCCAAGACTAAACAAGCAAAATCCAACAATCTCACTTCAAACATGATCGAAAATCTTCATCCAAAACTCTGTAACCTGCAACTTGAAAGCACAAATGAAGCCTTTGAATGAGACCTCCAATAACCCTCCTGATGTTGTCTCTCAAACACGAGGAGAGTGTGATCTACAAAGGTTTTCATTCCTGCAAACCCTTGTTTCTTCCAAAGCCAAGCTTCCAAAGAAAAACCCATTCAAATTTCATAATCCAAGCCTCCTCAAATGAGCCTCCAAAAATGACTTTTATCCCAGCTTCTCCAGCAACCCTAAAATGCATGCTAAAACCCAAGGCTTGATTTTAAAATTCACTTTTTAACTGTGTTCCAAGTCCTTTTGGGGACGAGGACAGGGGGACGGTTGGGGATGCATTTCCGGGACGTTTCCTAGGGGCTCATTTTTAGGGGACAGTAGGGGACGGCGACATACAAAATACATATATATATATATATGATTTTTTCAAAATTTATTAATATATTATAGACAGAGAGAGGGAAAGAGAGATATATGTCAATAAATTAATAATTGCTTAATTTATTAATTAATGTCATTAAACTTTAAAGCATTATAAAAATTTCCATAGCAATATCAAACATCAATAAAACCATGGTCTATCAATATCCAGATGTTTCAAACATGCATCCAAAAGTCTCAAAGTTCAAAAGAAAACATGAAAATCAAAACACTAAATAGTAAATACATTGTCCAACAGTCAATGAAATTAAGCCTCATTCGGGCTATCAATATCAAAAGACTCAGAACTATCTGAGTCACTATCATCTTCTGGCAAGAGTGGATCATCAAATGGTAGCCCGACCAATCCTGGTTGCACCTCATCCTCATCAATTTGCCTAACGTCCTCAGGATCAACATCCCATCGTGTTGCTGGAGTCTGCCGATACTCAGTAGTCTGACGGTCTTGAAGTCTCAAGGCACTATGAACTGCAACTAATTTCTCAGCTCGTTTTGAAGTAAGCCTGTTCCTCTTAATGGAGTGGATGAAGCCATAGGTGGACCAATTCCTCTCTGCAGCAGAGGAACTAGCAATCTGTGAGAGCAAACAAATGGCAAGTTGTTTCAAATCCGATGGGTCCTTCCCATGAAATTTCCACCATCCAATGGGTTGTTTTGTGCAATGGTGGCCCTATCTGTCCTAGCCTCTGGTTTGCTAAATGTAGGACCCTGAAGATCAGCAAACATAAGCCACTGCTCTCTAATAATGGTTGCTAGCTCATCGGTATACATTTTACGAAGGGCTACTGTAAGCCCCTCTATCACCTTGTCATCCTCAGAAGGAAGCATTCGGCCAGGTCTAGGTACATACCACTTTGGATTAAGAGCATAGGAAAGCATATGAAGAGGGGTATTCATTGTGTTCCACCTCTTTGTCACAATAGGCCTAATATGGTCCTCATAAAATCTCAACTCAGGTTCCTTTTGACGAATAGCTTGCTTCATTTGGTCAAGCATGCTATCAAAAGTCTCATATATCTCTCCCAAGCTAGGAGAGTTTGTATCTGCATACCGGATTACCCTCACAGCTGGTGATATGAAAGAGCAAATATACCTACAAGCAACAAATTAAATATTAGAACTTTTAATTTTTAAAATACAAACTACAAAGTAAAACAAAGTATAACAAATTCAAAATTTCAAAAACAATTTAAATTTTCAGATTTCTTACTTGATAGTGGCCCGCCAAGTTTCACTAAGTACTCTATCTCTCACTTCCTTGCCTTCATTTGTCTTTGACAGATTCCACCTTTTCCAATCTGCACAAACAACCATGGCTTGTAGAGCATCTTGGACCTCCAACATCCTCTCCAGCAAAATGTAGTAGCTAGCATATCTAGTCTCAACTAGTTTGAGGAATTCTTTATTTGAATAAGACCGGAATAGTGTGTGTGAAGTGTGATGGTTGCATACAAACATTTGTATGCCTCTAGCCTTTGCAACTGCTGCCCTCGCCCAATCTATTTTTCCAATGTCTTTCAAAGCATTATTCAAAGCATGTACACAGCATGGAGTCCAAAAAATATGTTTGTAAGCATTCTCAATCATCAAACCAGCTAGCTTACAAACACGAGCTGAATCTGTCACAACCTGCACAACATTAGAAGGCCCAACCTCCTCTACAACCTCCCTCAAAATGCCAAACTAAAAATCAGCATCCTTATGCTTCCCAGAACAATCAACAGCTCGAAGAAAGTATGAACCAGCAAGGCATGTAACAATAACATTAATGGGTGGCCTATGTCGAATATCAGTCCACCCATCCATGACAATGGAACAACCAATCCTAAGCCATGTCTATCTCATCTCCTCCATCAACAAGGTAGCTTTTGAATATTGTTTGTCAAGGAGGGAGGTACGCAATCTATGTTCTCCAGGGGGGGCATAAGAGGATCCAACTGACAATATTTCTTTCACCATAGTTTTGAAATAAGGTGACCTTGCCAAATGAAATGGAAGAGCATGTGCATAAAAGAATTTGGCCACTGCATCATCAACTTGCTCACATTTTTGCGTATTCATCAACCCCATGATTGAAGTTTTCTCACTTGCTTTCTTCTTCCCTCTATCACAACTCTCTGAAACTAATACATTGGAAGAGCCTTGCAAATCCACTAATGGTCATTTTTTATTTTGAATGGTAATGATTTGGTCATCACTACATCCAGCCAACTTTGCAAATTGAAGTTGTTGCTCCAATGTTATTGTTGTACAAACTCTAACACCTTTTCCACAGTCACCCACTAGATGGCCTCTAATCCTAGTGTAGCTCCCATGGTAAGTAGATTTACAAACATGACAAAGCCATTTCTTGCTGCCCCTGAATTTTCTTTTTTTGTTGACAGTCACATCTGTGGCAAACTGACGCAATGGTTTGTTGCGGTTGAAAGGGCCTTTTGCAAATCTTATAAGAGTGGGTATAGGGCATGCAAAATGGTCTAAAGAAGCATGGGTTGGATTTTCAGAGGTAGAAGAAGGGTCTATTGACATTCTTTGAACTTCATTTTCACTGGCACTACCCTCACCCTCATAACTGTCACTGCCACTGCTGTTGCTGCTCATTTTGAAATTTGTATGGCTTTTTTTCTTTATTTTTTAAAATATGAAGTTTGTATGCTGGTTGAAAATTTGAAAGTTTGTAAAAATGATACCAAATCATTAATCAATGAACCATTCAACATTGAAAACAAAAAATGAAAATAAAAGCAAAAATTATTATTAAAAATTAAAAAAATGATAAGCTAATATCATAATACAAAAGCAAAAAAATTATTTAAAATTAATCTCAAACCTGGAAGTAGTAAATGGAACTAAGTAAATATGCAACTCCCAGCTCCTCAAGGCGTCCCAATCACAAACAAAATGCAGCCTGAGTGAAGGAAAAAATGCACAAATAGAGCCAGTCGCGACTTTACCCTAGGCGTGAGAAACAAAAACTTGAAAAAATTTGTTTCATGCCTCTTTCAAATGAAAAAACGTCTCTGCTAAATGCCCAAACGCAGGAGCAAAATGCCATTAAATTTTAGACTTAGCTGAGCCGTGTGAAGTCGCCCCTGCTGTGTGAAGTCGTTGCCCCTCAGTCGTGCTTGCCATGAGAGCCAAAGGAAAATAACGGACCACAAGATATTTCGATTGCTTATGAAACTTTATTAAGTTTCATTTAAAAAAAAATTCCTCTAAACTTTAACACGTCGCCCACAAAAGGAATATAAAATGTTTCTAAAAACGAAATTTTATGTTTTTTTAGTTTTCTGGACTCCATATACCCGGGGGACAGCTAGTCGTCCCCGGGGACAGAAAGGGACATTCCTAACATCCCCTGCCGTCCCCGGGGATGGGGGTCGTTCCCAGACAAGAGGAAACGTTCCCCTCCGTTTCTTGTGCATTTTTCTGATTTGGGGATGGCCAGGGACTGTCCCCGATGCGTCCCCCCGTCCCCAGGACGGATGGGGACAGATACAGGGGGTTTTGGGGCAGGGGACGCGTCCCCGTGTAACACAGTTTTTTAATATTTCCTTCAACTTGAATACCCAAAATATTTGCCCCATTAAAAGATTTAACTTTTAATATTTCCCTCACAATAGTTTTAATATTAATTTCATTATTTCCTCCTCCTTAGATGTCCCCTCAAAAAGGCATTATAAAATATTTTAAAAGCTAATTAAAATGACTTCAAGTCATTGAACTAGGCGCCATGGTACAAAAATGGTCCCCTTCATGACCCTCAACAATTAAATATAAAGTTACTTTATAATAGACATTTTTTCAAAGCATAAATCAAATATTAAAGTGATTTAGCTTTAGTAACTTTATATCAACCGAATTTGTGTTGTTGTGACCCGCCTGACTGGGACCCATTGACCCAATTGACTTACTATTTTTAGAAGGTACTAAAAATAGTAAATTGTGCCCTAAAGCTTGAGCCAGAAAGAAACTAAGGCACTCGAGATGGCTCTCCGAAGACCGAAACACCGCACTAAACCCCTTGCTAAAAATAGCACTTACTAAAAATAGTAAGTGTGCCTGAATCAACCCGACTAAAAGAGGATGTCGTAAAAAAGGGGACATTACAAAACCAATATGGGAAAAACCACGGTGAGAATAGCTGCTAGGATCTACTGTCCCAATCCATCCTCACAATAGAACCTCATTGGTTACAATGTTCAAGGGCACCAACCCTAAGGAGACACCAATCCCTTGTTTTAGGAGCACCAACTCCAAGGAAGCACCCACTCCCTAATTGAGCACCAACTCAGCTATTTGATGGCACCAACCAATCACATTTACAAGTAAGAGTTATGGAGCTACAACTCCAAATGATTCAAACAAATCCAATTTTGTGTTAAAGACTTATTCTACAACTGCTCATTCTTTGCTTTGAATCTATGCAAGCATTCTCTCTGCTACTGCTAACTCAGCAACTCATATCTCTGCTCTCCTCTGCTCTTCCTCTTCTCTGCAATTTGCACTTTTAGAACATCCTTTGTTCTAACTCTCTCCTTCTTTGTTCAGCAATTGCATAGCCTTCACACTTGATGCATACCCTAGATGATTTTCTGAGTTACTGACTAGGTCTTCTTCTCACAGCATATGCATACTTAACATCCACTCTACTTCTCTACTCTCTCACTACCAGAACACACTTAGTCTTTCAACTTCACATATGTAGCTTCACCGACAAGTTTCTTCAACTCCTCGAGCCCAACACCGCCAACAACATTTACATCATTTGCTATATTTGGTGTATCACAATCTTGGGATTTTCATGCATTTAATGCACATACATATGAAATCGATTCATATCAGATTTCATAGCCGTCATGCCTACTTGCTTGATCTCTTCCAGATTTTGTAGCCGTCTGTAATATGTATTAATGGCATCGTCCAACTTCACATGCATACCTATGCTAGAGTTTTCACATCTTTTCTTCATACACAAAACTCCTTGCATCAAGCCAAACACCACTGACTTCATTTGTTTCCTTTGCTATTTCTAGCATGAACAAATCTAGGGTTTGTTTAGCATTTAATGTCATATTCCTGTATGCTCGATTTCGTTCCAGATACATTGTCACCTATGCATTAATGGTGTCGTCAACTCCTTCCAATCCTTTGCAAGAATTAGCTGGAGCGGCTATATCATTTTTTGTGCCATCATTCCATTCGCCTTAAACTCTAACCATCGATTTCAACCTTCGCGCCATGATGATTCACAACAACAATGTGAATCAATTATTCAACCAATCATTGTTTGCCATGTGTTTCCTTCCCATGCATCTATGTTGGTCAACCCAAGTCAACGCAGGCTTCCCATGGAATTACTCCTTCATTTTCAACGACTTTCTTCTTTTTTTCCATCGAGGGTTGGCAGTTGCTAATCTCCCTTACCTCATACTTGAAGTGCTTAGCAGAGCTTAACAAGCAAGCTTGAACACTTAAGTTTGAAGCTTCTCCATACCTGTCAGGGTTCGGCCATCGACCTTACCCTTTACCTTCTACCTTTCTTCACTTCATCACAAACCATCACACCTAACTTCGAACTTCGAAGCAACATTACTTTGTCGAGAGTTGGGATTTGTCCTTATCAGTTACCATTTACTAGCCTTTCACTTCATATGCAAACCATAAGACCAACCTCCGAAACACCAAAGTTGTGCAGCTTCGAAACATGCATGAGTTTGTCGGATGTCGAGGTTCACCCTTCCTTCATACCGCTTACCTGCCTTTGTGTTAAGGCATAAGCCTTCCTTCCAGTCTACGATGCCCAAAACTATCCTTCGCAAGCTTTAGCCCTTTGGGGTATCGGCCTTCGACCTTTCTACTTGCCACTTACTTGACTCTAAGTTAACTCCAATCCGCAAAGCCCAAAACCATCCTCCACAAACATTGCCAAACATAACCCTTTCGAGTGTCGGCCTTCGAGCTTTTCTCTTACCGCCTACCTACCTTACCATTACGATAAGGCGCAAGCCTTATCTCTAACCCACGATGCCCGAGATCTTCTCGGAGGTTGAGGTTCAGGGTTCCCACATACCTCTTTCATCACTTTTTTAACCTTTAAGTTAAGACGTAAGCCTTAACTCCGATGTCCGACACTTGACTTCTTTTCGGACTTAACACATGCGAACTTCCTTTTCCTTGTGTAATCAATATAAGGTATTTCCAATGCCCGATGTCTGAAACCTTGCAATATCAAGCCTAAAGCCCGAAGTCCAAAGCCCAATCAGACTTGGCTTAAAATGACTAACTCTTTCTTCACTAGCAAGCAATATAAGGTAAGCCGGAGGCCCGATGCCCAAACTTCTACAACACTTCACTACTTGCTTCACTAATGCCCTTTTTGACATCTACCAACAACTCCTCATCTGATATCACTTAGATCTCCTTTGACATCAATGAGATGCCCTTTTGACATCAATGACAATCATATTGCCAACACTATGCATGCTCAGATCTGCACACAACTTTGCATGAAGAAAAAGGTCTTCATGAGCACAACCTCAAGTGTGCCCTACTCAACTAGAACCTCAACCTAAGCCATGAAAAGTGGTTGCTAAAATTTGTGCAACCCAAATGTACCAAAAATGCTAATGTACTCTTCTATAATTGAATCAAGAACTTGACTCAAATCCAACTCTATATCATCAGCATGCAAATTAGAACTTTGAGGCACTTCCTGTGAAGACTTATCATCTTCAAATTGCCCTTCTATTTCACATCCTTGATTGCATTCTGCTGCAAAAATATTGTTGTTAAGAAAACAATAAATAATTTGATCTTCATTGTCATCTTGTGGACCAACAATTTGGTCTATTTGAGGACACACAACATCAGCATTTATATGCTCAACCAATGAGCTCAAAAATGTATCCTCAATACAATCCACTTCAATGAAAGGAAGTTGTTCCAAGCCAGTCTATAAAAAAAAATTGATGTCAAAATTTTCATGACTAGAAGCAACCAAATCGCACACACCCCCACAATTTTTTTCCTCATTTGCAATAAAAAGTGTGCAAGCCTCATCACCATCAAGATCGACAAAATGAGGAAGGACATCGAATGAAAAACATAATTGTTGCACCTCAACTTCCTTACCCACATCCTCAATTATAATGTCACTGTTGCACATTGAAGCTGACCTGTCAACCTGACCACCAAGAACTGCAACATCTTCATTAGCAACGAGAGGCAAATTATCAAGAGTTGATTGAACACAACAAACCCAAGTAAATGTGTTTACATTCTCCGGCTTATACTCAAGGGGAAGCAGACTTCCACTGAGATAGAAGGTATCACAATACATGTCTATGCTCTCAATATCATTAGGCTTGCATTCACATGGGAGATCATTAATAGCAACAACAAACTTGTGGAAATCATAAATTAATTCACCATCCTGTCTTCTAAGAAACTCCAAACTTCGGTAAGAAGGGGCAAGGTCATGTGAATCCAACTCACTGAAATCAACAATGAAGTCAACATGTTTATCATTGGTTGTCACTATGGTAACAAGTTGGGCCTTTGTGGATGTCAGCCGACCACTGGACCACTCACCATCATTAAGAAGCATGCAAACATGCCTGACTAAATCTTCAAGCACCTAAATAGATGGATCAGAGGAAAGAGCAACAAGCCCATTCGAATTTTCTTTACTTGCACAATCACATGTGCACTCAGATGAGACATCATCATAGTGATCAAAGTGATCCATGATCACAATGCACAAGAGATATTGAAACAAGACTACATACCCTCCAATAAAGAAAAGGCCTTTGTATAAAAATAAATTCATTCCAAGAGAGAAAGGGAAGAACACCCTTATGTACTTTGACCAGCTGCTGCACCAAAATGAAAGAAAATTGTAGCACCACCATCAAACATAGGTCAGCAGAAAAACATCAAATTGGTGACAACTCATTGAAATCGATAATGAAGTCAACATGTTTATCATTGGTTGTCATTGTGGTAACGGGTTGGGCCTTTGTAGATGTAAACCAACCACTGAACCACTCACCATCATTAAGAAGCATGCAAACATGCCTAACTAAATCTTCAAGCTCCTAAATAGATAGATCAGAGGAAAGAGCAACAAGCCCATTCGAACTTTCTTTACTTGCACAACCACATGTGCACTCAAATGAGACATCATCATAGTGATCAAAGTGATCCATGATCACAATACACTAGATATATTGATGCAAGGCTGCATAACCTCCAATAAAGAAAAGGTCTTTGTATAAAAAATAAATTCATTCCGAGAGAGAAAGGGAAGAACAACCTTATGTACTTTGACCAGCTGCTGCACCAAAATGAAGGAAAATTGTAGCACCACCATCAAGCATAGGTCACCAGAAAAACATCAAATTGGTGACAATAGAGTTGCAGCAGTTGCCACTTGTTACACCCCATTTCTAAGTTACCAAATTACTTGTGGCGTGTAAGTTTATCACTGTTTAGAATGCAACTGTTATGCCGTCTATAGCCACCAACATAGGCGCCAAATGGTGAGCAAAAGAGGAAGGCAAAAACCACGATAGTAATATGAAAGCAAACAGGCTTGTGAGAGCCATGCACAGCTCCAAAGAGAGGGCTTTGACTGAGTAAAAATAACGTGTGAAGCTATGAAAACCCACAACTTGGCATAGTAACAAACTGAATGAGTTATGGACTCCATGTGCGCTATGAAAAGGGAGTCTTTTGCTGAGTTAATGTACAACAACACACAGGAAGGAAAATGTCATCTGGGTTGTGGCAATTAGAGGAGGCTTATGAGAGTGTTTGTGAGATAAATCTACA
Organism: Sequoia sempervirens; assembly: GCA_007258455.2. Lineage (NCBI taxonomy): Eukaryota > Viridiplantae > Streptophyta > Pinopsida > Cupressales > Cupressaceae > Sequoia > Sequoia sempervirens. Next base: position 83,962 of record VDFB02052946.1, read on the forward strand.
ATCATTTCCACCAGCAAAACCCACGGCTAGCATGGGATGGAAAGGCGGTGTAAAACATAGCTATCTTTCAATTTGAAACCTCTCTCTAAATCTGTATAAAATTATAAATAGAGGTCTCTAGTGTGATGTTTGGCTGTTCAGTTTGACAGTTCTTTTGCTGTGATTATTTTCTGTATTTCTTGAGTGCATTTGTGAGAGTTTGAGAGCATTCTATTGTGAGGGTTGAGAGCAATTTCATTGTGAGTTGAGAGCAGATTGTTGAGAGCTTGAGAGCATAGATTATTGGATTAGATTGGAGATAGGCTGAGTTTGGAGGAGGCAGCAAGCTGAGTCTTTTGAATTGAGCATAGAGTTGCAAGTTCTTCGTAGAAGCTATATTTTTCAGGCATGCTTAGTTATTCTTAGCCTTTACTCTTTTCCATTTTGATACTATGTTTTGCAAGGAAACCCAAGGACACATCCCCCCCTGAAATGCCTCATCCCTGTCCGCGGGACGTCCCGGCCCCAAGTAGGGGGACGACTAGGGTACACTAGGGGACCGTCCCTTTTTTTGCCCCAAAATAGGAAACCATCCCCAAAACAGGGGGACGGTTGACTGTCCCGGGAACAGCCAGGGGATGGCTGAGCCATCCCTCGACTGTCCCAAGGACAGCCAGCTATCCCCCATGTCTACAGTGCTTTTAAACTAAAAAAAAAACACAAACTAAAAAAGACACCCCCCTACCCACGTGGCATCTATGGGCCTCATTGTTTTTGACTCTCTTATGAGAAAAAAAAGGCCTCTCTAACCTTCATTTTATGTATTTGTTTGTTTGAGCAGCCAAGGGTTTGAGAGCAAAAGAAGTTGCAGCCATTGAAGGAGAAGGAGCAGCAGCTTGAAGGAGGAGAGAAGGTTGAAATTAGTGTTGTTGGGAGTGCAAATCCCAAAGAGGTATGCATTTCCTTTCCCTTTTCTTTTTTTTCATTTTTTTTGCAAGATCTCAAGCATACATTGTCTGATTTTTTATTTTTTTGCATTTTCAGTTCAAACTTGCATTCTAAATATAAAAAACATGAGCAGCAGTGACGATGGGAGTGATAGTGAAGTTGAAGTGCAAACTAGAGAGGAAAGTGGTGGGGGTGTTAGTGGAAAGCAAAGAAACCCAATCCAATGCCCTTCAACAACCAATACCAATACCATGGAACACTATGCAAAACACCCATTAAACAAAAAAAACCATTCCTTCAATATATGTTACACCCGTGGGTGAAAGACAAAAAAATTCAGGTGGGAGTAGGGTGTGGTTTTGCCATGTTTGTGAAAAGGGATTTTCAATTTAGGGGCAGCTACACAAGAGTTAGGTCTCATTTTTTGGGTGAGGTGGGCCATGGAGTTAGAGTGTGTCCTGCGTTAACAGATGAACTATTTTTAGAGTGCCAAAAAATTCAAATGGAGTTGGATGGTGGGGTTCAAAGTGGGTCACCTTCTTTCCCAAGTTCACAATCATCTATGCCTAATCCTATTCCTTCCATGGTTGGTAGTAGTGGAGTTGCCTCAAGAGGAAAGAGGAAGGTGAGTGATAGTGGGAAGGCATCTTCAGTTGAGTCCATGTTTAATAACCAAGCACGAAAAGCCACTGAATCTTCCATTGCCAAATTCTTTTTTGCCTATGCCATCCCATTTCATGTGGCCCGTTCCTCTTATGTCAAACAAAGGGTGAAAGACATAGCCATTGTTGATCCTTCAATCATAACCCCTGGAGATCATAAGCTACGCACCACCCTCCTACACAAAGAGTACTCCAAAGTTAATGTGTTAATGGAGGAGATGAGGCAAACGTGGATGAGGACGAGGTGCTCTATAGTGATGGATGGGTGGACTGATGTTAAACATCGGCCACTCATCAATGTCATAGTCACATGCCCTGTTGATTCTTATTTTCTTAGAGCCATAGATTGTTCGGGGAGACATAACGATGCAGACTTCCAATTTTCCATTTTGAGATATGCCATAGAGGAGGTTGGGGCTGCAAATGTGGTGCAGGTGATCACCAATTCAGCACATGTGTGCAAATCGGTTGGGTTGATGGTGGAGGGTACTTATAAGCACATATTTTGGACCCCATGTTGTGTTCATGCATTGAACAATGCATTGAAAGACATAGGGAAGTTGGATTGGGTGAAGCAAACGGTGGTAGAAGCTAGAAATATTCAAACGTTCATTTGCAATCACCACACCTCACTTGCTCTCTTCAAAACATTTTCAAAGGAGTTTCTCAAACCTGTTGAGACAAGGTACGCCACTTCATTTTGTTTCACTTTCAATTTGTATTCATAATCTGATTTTGTTTTAAATTTTTATTTTTTAATGAATCATTGAATCAATGAATGTAGATATGCCACATACTTCATCTTGTTGGAGAGGATGCTTGAGGTGCATGAGCCTCTACAAATGATGATGGTCCATGCAGAGTGGACTAGATGGCCTAATGCAAGTTCTGCTCAAGGAAAGACCATCAAACAAAAGATCCTCGATGACGATTGGTGGGCCAATGTGAGGTAAGGGATATTAGATGGGTGATTTCCATATTAAATTTATGATTTTAATATTTTAATTTTATTGTCCAATGTTCCAACTTTTGAAGTTTCTATCATGTCAATTAACTTGTCAACTAGTTACTTTGAACTTTTTGTTTGCATTTTGCGGATATATTTGCTCCTTCATCTCGCCTATTGTAGAAGTCATCCGATATGTTGATACAGACTCTCCTAGTCTTGGAGAGATATATGAGACATTTGACAGTATGCTTGGGAAGATCAAGCAAACTATTTCAGCAAAGGATCCCACTTTGGATTTATATGAGCAACACATTAGGCCCATTGTGACATGGAGATGGAATACAATAAACACCCTACTCCATATGGCTGCCTTTGCTCTAAATCCAAAATGATATGCACCAAGGGTTGGTAGGGTGTCTCCATGCGATGACCTTGAGGTTTTAGATGGGTTCACATGGGCCATTGAAAATATTTATCCAACAAAGTAGGCTTCAATACTTCAGACACAATTCCTAAACTTAGAAAATCTTAATGACCCAAACTTGAGTAAACCATAGGCGAGGTTGGATAGAGCTATATTAGCTCAATCAAACCCTATTGGATGGTGAACTTATCATGGGAGGGATACACTGTAGTTGAAGACACTTGCTAGTGGCCTTCTTGCATAAGTTGCCAATTCCTCTGCTGCAAAGAGGAATTGGTCCACGTATAGCTTTATCCACTCCCTCAAGAGGAATAGACTTACATCTAGACGAGCGGAGAAGCTAGTGGTTGTTCATAGTGCTCTTCGGCTTCAGGATCAGCAGACTCCAAAGTATCGACAAACTCCAACTCTACGGTGGGATATTGATCCCGAGGACGTGGCCCAGGTAGATGAGGAGGAGATAGTTGAGGGTTTGGTTGGGGTTTCGTTGGTTGAGGAGGACCATCACAGTGGTAGTGACTCAGAGTATGACTCTAATTTTGATGCGGTTATGAGAGATGATTAGGGGCAACAATGCTCTTTGTTTCTTTATTATTGACATACGATATTATATTTTGATTTTCATAGCAAACTTTAAAACTATATGGCAGCAATGTAGCCTTTGGGCATTTTGATATAAGTTTATAAATTATAACTTGGAGGTTGTTTCATGATTCGTGTATGCTAATTTTCAATGTGTATTAAGTATTGGCATAATGTTGAACACAAATGTTATATAATGTTGGAGGTTCTATAATGTATATTATGCATGCCTTATCCATGTTATCATATGAATATTTAAAATTTCCCTATATTTTTAAAAAAATTCCTATATTTTTATATAGCCATCCCCTGTTGTCCCCAAATTTGGCCTCAAAAATCGGAAACATGGGGACTCGTCCCACCGTCCCCTGTCGTCCCCGTCTCGGAAACTTGGGGTAACACTAATGTTTTGCTATTGTTTGCAAGTGCTTGAGCAATTGTTGTTTGCTTATTGTAGCTTTTGAATAAAGCTTGTGCATTTAGCTAGAATGAATATAAGTTGGCTTGAGGAATCTTATTAGCGTATTATATGTATATAGCCACCATGATTGTAGTATTTGATTGTATTAGCTAAATGAAGCTAACAAGAAGGTATTATGATAACATCTAGGATATAGTATGTTACATATATGCTTGCATAAGTTATGATGCTAGTAATGCAAAGGGATTGATATCATGTTAGAATTAATATGTCATCATTGTTAAGGTATGAGGTTATGTAAACCTATGATGGTAGTTTAACCATGGGTGGAGAACTTATGTTCTTGATTGCTTATAACCCTTGTATGTAAGAGATTAGTTTATTCCCTAGGGTTAGGGTATACACTTGAATGTGATTATATTGATATTCAACAATAGGGTTGAAAAACATATTAGAGATATATACGTTCTAATTACCTATTTAAATGATATTGTCTTATACTTGCCCAAGAGTCTATCAATACCTATTCACGGTATTCTTATCTTAAAGAAGAGGATTTTACGTCATGGCAAGCCAAAGCCATAATGCAAGGAGATTTTAAGGTGTTGAAGCACAGATTCCTCTCAAGCTGAAAATGTCCTCAAGATTAGATAAGAACTTTACATACATTTCAAACATGTGATTATATGTGTCATATTGAGGGAAAGGATATATGATTGTTTATTAACATACAAACATAGCAACCTTGAAGAATGATGCAAAAGATAACTTGGAATGAACCATGAAGAAATTGGAGACTAGTCAAAAGGTTCTTAGTTGAATTTATTAGTTTTCAGATCAGAAATGCAAATAAGCAGAAAATACAACACATAGAACAATGAACACAGTATTTTACCATGGGAAAACCCTCCTACTCGAGGGAGAAAAACCTAGCAAAATATTCTCTTATAAATTAGAAGAATAAGTGCAGAAATTGCAAACAAAATCAGGCCCTAGAAAAGGCTGAGTCTCATACAATGAATAATGACACTTCTCCTTGAAGCGAATCTTGAATAAACAAAATAATGACACTTCTTCTTGAAGCGAATCTGCTGCTTAGAAGGCAAACCTGCTGCTAAAGAATTCAAATTGGAATGGAATGATTTGATGATAAAATGTGGAGACTCTATCTCCCTTATATAGCAAGCTAGGTAACCTCCCTTCTAGGGCCGACCTAGAAAAATACAATATTTGTTTATAATGCAAAGGCTGACCTGCCTTGAATTAATTATATTTAAGAGAAAATATCTCTCGCCGCTACAAAACACTAACACTCCCTCTTAGCTAGGGAGGTATTTTCAAATATTTGGTCATGGATTCTCTCAACATGATGTCCACAATGGCTACACCCAATTGTGGAAGACACAACTCAATCTCAAAGATGTGATCTGTACAAGGGCTTGCACCTCATATTTCTCAGTCTCAGAGAAATATACACTACAAGGGCTTTCACCTCATATTTCTCTGTCTCAGAGAAATATACACTACAAGGGCTTTCACGTCATATTTCTCCATCTCAAAGAAATATACACTACAAGGGCTTTCACCTCATATTTCTTTGTCTCAGAGAAATATACACTACAAGGGCTTTCACGTCATATTTCTCTGTCTCAGAAAAATATACACTACAAGGGCTTTCACCTCATATTTCTCCGTCTCAGAGAAATATACATTACAACAAAACTTAATGAAGTTGAGACTCCCTCTCAGCAAGGGCGATATTCTCCACCACTCCAAGCTTGTCTCGGAAATGTGCAAACTTTACTCTGGAAAGAGGCTTGGTGAGGATATCAACCGTCTGATCATCAGTACAGATCTACTTGAGTTGGATTGCTTTCATTAGCAGCATATCTCTAATGTAGTGATACTTGATGTCCACATGCTTTGTCCTATCATGAAATGTAGGATTTACTAAGAGCTTTACACAGCTTTGGTTATCACAGTGAATCAAAGTCGGCTCTAATGTCTAACCGAATAATCTTGCAAGGAGCTTTTGAAGCCATATTGCTTAACGAGCTGCTACACATGCTGCAATATATTCAGCCTCTGCAGTGCTTAGTGCCACAAAGGTCTGCTTCCTGTTACACCAAGAAATCATGGTAGACCCCAAACTGAAGCAACATCCAGAGGTGCTCTTTCTATCAGTTACACTCCTAGCCCAGTCAAAATCCGAATAGCCTTGTAATATTAGATCTCCACTGGAAGTATATCTCAAACCATATCCCATAGTACCACGCAAGTATCTCAGTATATGCTTTATTGCAACTAGATGTATTTTTCTTGGCTCACACATGAACTAGCTGAGAGCACTCACTACATAACAAATGTCTGGTCTGGTGTTGACTAGGTACATCAATGATCCGATCAATTGTCTAAAAATGGTGGGATCTACCAAATCTGATTCGGATGCTGAGTCATGTTGGTGTACGTTTTATTATCCACCAAACACACAGAATAAAATGTCCGAAGACACTCTATCCTGTCTTGAAAAACCACAACGTATGCTAAGATTGCGAGAATATCATATGGCGATTCCAAGGTTTCATTTGTCAAGTCTTGAAATGTGGATAAGCTCAATGGGTGTTGTGATATGCTGCTAATACACAAAGGGACTTATGTTAAGGAATTCTTCACAAGTTCGGGACTTAGACAGATTTATCATTAGGGGCTTCTTCTGTTGGGATTTTCAATTTAGCATTTCAAAAAAAAAAAAGTGCAAAAAAGGATAAGGGTTTAGAGGTTCTAATCTATCCCTAAGAATTCAAGAGATGATAAAGATTAGGTGAAACTGGTAACCACGCTTTGCTTCGCCTCCCTCAAACAACTACACAAAGTGGGTGCAATCTTCAAAGGGTGTGATTATAATTTTCATGTCTAGAACAATACTTCTCCAAACTGGAGTTAAGCATCCACAATCATAAGCTCAGGCTAACTTTACGCATTGAATGGAAATCATCCATCCAAAGAAAGTATGAGCAATGTTTCACCATAAATCTATACTATCAAATCTTGCATTCACTTAACAAACATTCAAAGCAAATTCTATCTTAATTCTAATCTAATGTTCTATCTTACTTCTAATCTAATGTTGAAGAAGTTATGCAACATTGCAAACCACTTGACAATAAAAAGGATTCAAAGCAAATCATGCATAAGAGCTTTTATTATTGGAAATAGCAAAACGCAACAATCTCATACACTTTCTTCACACTTTACAAATGAGGGGTGAGCTCAATTTATAGGCTCCCCAATTACAATTCAATGGCCAAGATTGATTTCGAATCAACGGCCGAGATTACAAAATAAAACCCTAATTAGGGTTTGTCACAACCAACTACCTCTCAACCAATGAGAAAATTTCATTTGGGGACACTTGTCCTTCTGCTAAATATAAACCAACAATAAAATAGAAAGTTGTTGCATGTTGATTTGGAACAATTTGATTGGTTGGAAGATGACAAGGCACCACCTCAGCGTGTTGGATGTCTTCCTTGGTCACTTTGTTTTTCTTCTACGTGCTTTCCTTAGAACATCTTTCCTTGCCGACGACTCTGTCCTTTGCACTTGTTCCTTCCTAGCTTTGATCTTGAATCTCCTTTGATATTTTGATGTCTTCTTCTCACTTGTACTTGAGGTCTGGAAATCTGGACTTGAAGTTATTTTCTTTCTTGATTGCTTTGAAATTCCTCCTACTTGAATTGGATTGGTGTTATTCCTTTGGATTTCCTCTTTGAATTATCCAATTTGTGTCAAGAAATTGTCTAAGTATGGAAATTTGTTTGGAACACTCTTCTTGTCACCATCTGATTCTGATTGGGGGTTTGTCTTTAATTCTTCAGGGGATGAAATCCTTCAAGAAGTTGCCCTGATTGCTTTAATAGGTCTAGGATTGTAGATGAGATCCCCCCAAGATGTCCAAATATTCTTTCAAGTGCCTTGAATTTGGAGAAGAATGCCTCTGTGCTTTCACCACAATGGAGGAAATTGGAATTTTCTCTGTGAAGTATTTCCCATACTCAGCCAAATTTTGGCTATTCAATTTCATTTTGTAACACCTTCCTGTGGACCATTCAACACTCAATCAAGTTTCTGAATTTTTCTCCTTGGGCATACTTTACTTTGGTCTCGCCATCCACTCTTTATGCCAAGGCCTGACTTTATGAGGCTTTGGACATTCCTTACTAGAGGTAAGTCGGACTTTGAGCTGCTTTGGACATGCCTAGATCAAGGGAAGTCAGACTTCACTTGTGCCTTTCCAATTTTTTGAATTTTTTACTTAGCCAATTTTTGTTTCTTCTTGGCGAATTTTGCCATGTTTGTTTCTAACCTTGGCGAACTTTTGCACCTGTCATGCCATTTTCATCTCCCCTTGGCAGACTTGACACTTGGTTAGGACAATTCTTGTTTGGGAGGTGGCGAACTTTGTTGATTGCTATGCCATCTTTGTTTCATGCTTGGCGGAATTATTACCTTGGCAAGACATTTCCCATTTCCCTCTAGGTGGACTTTACTCTTCACATGCCAAGGCAGACTTGGACTAGCTTGGACAAGCGCATGGCAGACTTGATCTTCCCTTGGACATGTCTCATTTCAAGCCAAGGTGGACTTTGCTAACACTTAGACATTTTCCTTCTTCCTTGGGCAGACTTGGCACTTGTCTTGCCATCTCCTACCTTGGCAAACTTTGCACTTGTTCGGACATCTTTCTTTGTCTAGGGCAGACTTTATGATTCCTTTGCCATCTTTCTTCAAAGTGGGGCGGACTTGGAAGTGCTTTTGCCATCTTCATGTCAGGCTAGGCGAAGTTCAACATGTGTTTGTCATATTCTCTCCTTTATTTTTCCAATACTTAGCCAAATTCATGAAATTTTCTCTCCCAAGGCATCTATACTTAGCCAAATTTTTAGTTTTCTTTCCTCTTCTAGGCTTGGCGGACTTTGGAGTGTCTTGGACAAGGTTGGGCGAACTTCAAGATGTTCATGCATTTTCTTTCCAAGGTGAGGGCGGACTTTAGACCTCTTGTGCCATCCATCCTTGGGCGGACTGTCCTGCTTGACACTTCCTTATCCAAATGCATGGTGGACTTTGTCTCCATCTTGACCAAGGCATGGCAGACTTCCTTGATGCCTTGCCATGTCCATTTCTCCTTCCAAGTGGACTTCTTTAAGTGTGACATTTTATTTGCCCTTCTTCTGGGTCATCAAAACCCTTGCCATATGACTTTTTCTTTATTTTTCTTGATTTTTCATGATTTTTGCTTGATTTTCATGATTTTTGCTTTTGAAGGCCAAAAATTTTGATTCTAAAGATGGAAATGTTGACTTCATGACCTGTGAGACCTTGGCACTTTCAAAAAATAGAAAAAGCAAAAATCCCTAAAAAATAGGAAGCGTCAGAATTGACTCAAAGCATAGGCGATCCTCATCTTCCAAACCTTTTGAGCACTTCTATGACGTTTAGGCACTATTATGGGCTTGAATTCCGAACTTGGCTCGGATGACTCTTCAAAACTCTAACTCCTCATTATAAAAGAAAAATGGTGATAAGCAGTTGTGATGCCAAAGCAAAAAGCGAAAACAGGGAGGGGGTCCCCATTTGCAATGGGGCAATGTGTGAAAGGGTCACAACAAGTCACTTAACTTCTTCAAATTTGTCTCCATAGGTGTAGACATGGATTTACAGTCTATCATCCCAAATCTCCTCAATATATCCCTTGACTTAGGAAGATCTCATTGGGTCTTTGTCATACTTCTAGTCCCAGGAAGTAATGCATAAGACCAAGGTCCTTCATCTCAAACTCGGAAGCTAACTCTTTCTTACACTTGACACTGAGCTTCTTTGCTCCAATGAGAAATAAATCATCAACATAAAGAGCCAAGATCAAGGCCTCACCATCAACTATCTTGAAATAAAGATTGGAATTTGCATCATTCTTGGAGAACCCCAAACTCATCAAATATCTATCAATCCTTTCATACCATGCCCGAGGTGCTTGTTTAAGACCGTACAAGACCTTCTTCAATCTGCATACATGAGAATCCTTCCCATGAATCACAAAACCGTCTGGCTGCTCGATGTACACTTCTTCAATCACACCATTAAGAAATGCAGTCTTTATGTCCATTTGATGTAACTTCCAGCTTTTTGCGGAGGCAATAGCAATAATTGTCCTAATGGAAGTGTATTGAGCAACAGGAGCAAATGTCTCCTCATACTCTATTCCCTCCTTCTGAGAGAATCCTCTTGCCACAAATCTCACCTTGTGTTTCTCAATGCTGTCATCAGCTACATGCTTGATTTTGTAACGCCATTTGGAACACACTACTGATTTCCCTTTAGGTTTCGGAACAACATCCCATACATCATTTTTAATGATGGACTGATACTTTTCTATCATTGTATCTCTCCATACCTGCTAGTTGGATGCCTCCTCAAAATTGGAAGGCTTAGAATCAATGATGTGACTCATCAATGCCACATAACCTAGGAACTTTTGAGGTCTCTTGCTTTCCCTAAAAGTGCCTTGAGGAGCTGCAAATTTTTCTGCCTCTTGCATAGTTTGTCGAGCCCGTGGAGGCCTCTTCTAACCTACGGCAATGTCTCTAGGCCCATCAGTTGGTTCTATAGGATCAATTGGATCAATAGTCTTGGCTGGTTCGATGGACTCCCTCTAAATGTCAAGAGTATGATCAAGAGATACATCCATATCTTGAGAAGTCTCCCGCTCCTCACTGTCTATCTCCATGTAAGTCCCTTTAGATCTTTTGAAGGCTACTTCCTCTTCAAAGGAGACATCCCTGCTGATCTCAATCTGTTTCTGTCCTAGAATATAAACTCTGTAGGCCTTTGAAGACTCACTGTATCCCACAAACATACCCTTCTTGCCTAAAGGTTCTAGTTTTGATCTTTTATCCTTGGGCACATGAATGTAAACAGGACAACCAAATATTCTTAAGTGACTAACCTCAGGTTTCACACTTGTGAAGGCCTCCTCAGGAGTCATGTTTCCCAATATCCGATGAGGGCTTCTGTTCTGAACATACACTACAATTCTGGAAGCTTTTGCCCATAGGAAACTCTGTAAACTCTAATCATGAATCATAGCCTTGGCTGCCTCTACTATGGATCTGTTCTTTCTTTTGGCAACTCCATTTTGTTGAGGGTTGTATAGAACACAGAACTCCCTCTTGATCCCTGCCTCAATGCAAAAATTATGAAATCCTCCAGAAGTGTACTCCCCTCCATTATCTGATCTTAGAACCTTAATCCTTTTCTCGGACATGTTTTCAACTTGAGCCTTGAATTCTTTGAATCTATCAAGGACTTCCTCAAACTCCTTGGATTTCAAGAAGTAAATCCAAGTCTTTCGAGAATAATCATAAATAAAAGTCACATAGTACCAAAATCCACTCAAAGATGCCACAAACATTGGTCCACATAAATCAGAATGAACAAGATCTGAAATCCCCTTTGATCTACTATTACTACTGTGAAAGGGACTCTTGATATTCTTACCGAGTCCACATCCTTTGCAGATGCCATCCTCAAAATTAAGCTTCGGAAGACCAATAACCACCTTCTCCATAGAGGGAAGAGCTCTGAAATGTAAGTGAGCAAGTCTCCTATGCCATAGCTCACTCAAACTGATAAGAGTCATGTAATAATTCCTGAACTGGTCGAATTGATAATCTATATAGGCTCTCCTGACAAACGCCAATCACACAAGCTGATTTTATGCTAGAGTTCTTGGGCCATGCAAGAACTTTCCCTTCAGAAAAAGCAACCTTGCACCCTTTGTCCTCCAAGGCTAAAATGGAGACAAGATTTCTTTTGATCCCTGGTACGAACAAGACATCACTCAAATGAAGAGAGATACCTGAATCTAGTTGGAAAGAAGTGGCCCCAGCTCCCTTTACGGTATAACAAGCATCATCTCCAATTATCACTTGCAAGTTAGACTCTTTCTCCACTATGTAAGATGCTCTCTATAGCCTGTAATGTGACGTGAAGCACCGCTATCTATCAACCAAGTGTCACTGTCAGTTGGAACATTACTTGAAAGAGCGGAGATGAATAGAAATCCCTCTGAATTGTCTTTTGAATGACTAGATTCCTTCTGAGGTGACTCTTCATCAATATCAACAATAGAAACATGTTGCTTCAACTTTAATTTGCAATCTTGAGCAAAGTGACCATACTTGTCACACCTGTAACATTGAATGTGAGAGAGATCCTTCTTCTTTTTCAGTTAGGGATAGAATCTAATTTTCTATCTCTATTCCTCTTGAAGATGCCTCTTTTTCCTTCTCTTCCTTTGCCTCTAGAAGCATGTGCAGCAAGAACATGACTTTCTTCATTATGAGAGATTCGTCCATTTCCTCTTGCTGCCAATCTGGATTCTTCTTGAATACAATCAGCTTGAAGATGATCAAACTTGGGCAACTTAGATCTCCCACTGATGCTCTAAATAAAAGGCTCCCAAGATTGAGGAAGACCATCCAGTGCCAACAAAACCAAATCTTTGTCTTCAACTATGTCTCCAATAGTGCATAACTAATCACTCAAATCAGAAATTTTCATAAAGAAGGAAATGACTGAATCTCCCTTAGCCATTTTTATATGATGGAGTTGTTGTCTCAAAGCAAGGGCTCTGTTGGTATTGTTGATCTCATACAATCCTTTTAGAGCCTCAAACATTTTGTTGGTTGTCTTCATCTTGGAGATAATCGAAACTAGGTGATCCTTCACGGAGTCTATCATGATCTTTCTAGCCTTCATGCCATTTTTCTTCCACTGAATTTTCTCTGTATCATTGGATGGCTCAGGCATATCATTTTCCACGAAATCTAGAAGATCATCCTCTTCTAAGGCAATGAGAACCCTGAATTTCCAAAAGTTGAAGTTTGATGCTCCATCAAGCCTATCTTCTACTTTGACACCGGTCACCATCTTCTTTTCTTTGAGAGACTTTCCCTAAATAATGAGTTGTCTTATACTGCTTAGCCAAATCTGATCAGATCTTTTCTAAACCTGCTCTGATAACATGTTAGTTTTCAGATCTGAAATGCAAATAAGCAGAAAATACAACACATAGAACAATGAACACAGTATTTTACCCTGGGAAAACCCTCCTACTCGAGGGAGAAAAACCCAACAAAATATTCTCTTATAAATCAAAAGAATTAGGCCCTAGAAAAGGCCGAGTCTCATACAATGAATAATGGCACTTCTCCTTGAAGCGAATCTTGAATACACAAAATAATGACACTTCTCCTTGAAGCAAATCTGCTGCTTAGAAGGCGAACTTGTTGTTGAAGAATTCGAATTGGAATGGAATGATTTGATGATAAAATGTGGAGACTCTATCTCCCTTATATAGCAAGCTAGGCGACCTCCCTTCTAGGGCCGACCTAGAAAAATACAATATTTGTTTATAATGCAAAGGCCAACCTGCCCTAAATTAATTATATTTAAGAGAAAATATCTCCCACCGCTACAAAACACTAACAGAATTTACTAGAGGTTAAATAGCTTATTATGTCGCTTTACTATTATTAGCTAAGTTACCAGGTTCTTCAATTTAGTCCCCCATACTGGCCAAAATACGTATGGGTTTGGGGTTCTTTATGGTCCTTCTAGGGGTTCGCCATGGGCTCGCCATTTGCTACCCGGGTTCTCTGTGGGTCCTTCACAGAAGGACCCACAGAGAACCCAGGTAGCAAACGGCAAACCCTAGTCGAACTCATGGAGGACCCAAAAGGACCCGAGCGGACCCACATCATCCAGCCCAAAAAAAAAGGCAAAAACTCAATTTAAAAACATAAAATAAAACCCTAAAAAGTGCCAAAAATGCCTTATATTGTCTTGGCCGACCAAATGAGGCTCATTTTGCAAACTCAAAAGAGCTAAAAGCACCATTTAGATGCTATAGTTGCACAACTTGCCTTGGCTTCTATAGATGACAATGAGGCAAATGATGCACTTAATGCACCTAGTGGGAGTGGCAATCCAATTGATAGTGGTTCAAATGAAATTGAACCAATTGAGGACCATGACCTTGATGCTTTTGATGAAGACGAATTTGAAGAATACTGAATTAAATATTGTCTTGATTGTAATTTGAATTTTCAATGTGTAATGACATTTTAAGACTTGAGTATTTACTATTTACTATTTACATTTTTGCAAATTATGAATATGATTATATGAGGTATTACCGTATTTCATTGTTTCAATATTCGATGGCATTATGATTATATGATTATAATTTTGAACATGCTTATGAGTTTATGGCATTATGTTTATAATTTAATAATTTATAAATTATATATATATATACTCCCATACCCGTACCCGTACCCGTGGGAAAAAAATTTGTTGTACTGGCGTACCCGAACCCGAACCCATATCTGAACCCATACCCGAACCAGCAACTTAGATTATTAGACATTACTATGAACATAAGATTTTATATGAAATTTAATGTCAAGGATAACCAGATTGGTTAAGGCATCCTAGAAGGATGGAGCCATATTAGATATGCCAACAAAGAGTCTGAAACCTAATATGAGGAAGTAATCTTCAAATCAAGTTAATTCTAAATTATTATATATATTGACATATTGGCAGTGCTTTAGATTGAGACCAAGTGTGTCCAGTCGATGACATGGTGTCATCAATATTATTTTGTAATGAACTAGGAGAGTCATTACTCCCATGATTAAAAGAAAGAAATTGAATAAAAGGCAGTTGCTAGTCCCATGAATGCTACAAATGTGTAACAACGTATTTAAGAGGTTGGGCTAAACCTAATTGGTCAGTTAGATCAATATACGTGTGTTATCACTTTTTGGAATGGAATCTTGTTTATTATCTTGAGGTCAAACCAAGTCAAGAGTTTACATAGGTCAATAGAGTTTCCAAGTTGAGCGAGCGGGTGGGTGAACATACGACAACGCTTCATAGAAAGTGGATTTATTATTTATATATACGAAAACTTTGGCCAAAGTAAGTGTAGATGCCACTACATACACTTTGTTAGTTCACTATGAGCCAAGATTGCATAGCTAGTAGGGAGTGTCATGCATGTTAGGCAGGTATCCAGTGTATGACAGCACTAGTTATGTAGGACACAACACCATGCTCAGGTAGGCATTATTCTAGAAGGTTTCCATACCAAACTCTTCCTTGAAGGGTAGGGCCATCTTACTGATTAGGAAGATGTGCGAGGGACTGCATTAAGTCCGTGGTTGGCGGTAAAGCACTTGGGTGATGCTCTCCCTCATGCAGTTGGCAGCCGAAGCTTGTGAAACAAAAGAAAATGACAATGTGAGTTCCAGATGTGGACATCTTGACCATTATACTCTTGTACCATTAAGCTCTTGTAAGCTATGATTTGTAATTATGATCTTGAATCTATTTGTAAATGTATATGAATGATGAATTCATTACTTGGGATTATGTAATGTTATTTCATTCGTGCAATATAATATGAAATGGATTTATTTCAAATGTGCAAATGTGCTATTGTAAAGGAAAATTTTATTTCCATGTTTTGAGAACTTGAACTTTTCGCATTCTAAGTTGAAACTTGGGTGAAATCAATAGGATAAACTTTGGGGTATGTTACACCACCTCATAAAATGAGGACATCCTTGGAGCAAATAGCATCGCCAAGGCAAAAATTTATGGGCCTTCTCACCTACAGAATCTTCAACTTAATATCATCCCATCAGCCATCTTCTTGAGTTGGCAGCCCACCAACTTACTCCAACAAGTCTGTCCTTGACAACGATGCCATTTTGTTAGGTCTTAAAATCACTGCTCCATTTCCCAGAACCACAATCCACTCACAAGGTCAAGGTTGTCAACAAGTGAGCAAAATCAGTTCATCTACAAAACCATGGAGGACTTTGAGTTAACTCTACAAGAGTGGACTTTCTCTCCTATGCTTTGAGCTCAACTTAAATAAACAAGGGCATTCCTAAAGGTTGGATTATAAAACAAACAAATGAAATTGGTAGTTAACACAACTGTTGATTCAGACCCAAATTTGTCACTAAGCTAAGAACAACTAACTACATTACTACCCCTGTATAGCTGACTTATCACCTTACCAATGAGTGCAAGGTACGGGTGAGTTGCATGAATCATAGAAATTTGTATATACTATTCCCTGTATGCAATAATATCATGAACCACACAAACTGAAACTAAAATAGAAAAGTGTTTGATGGTTTGTTTTGAGGTGTGTGACAAGAACAAGTACAAGGATTCTATGACTATCCTAGGGCAACAAAGTAATAGTCAACAAGGAGAGAAGGCAAGAGAAAAATGACAAACAACAAGTGATCTACACATTAATATGCATCAACATATATCATTCTTAGCTTCATCTACTTAGTTATCCATTAACGAACTATTCAAATTCATATGCAAACACAAAAAGAGTTGTTACCAGTGTTCCACGGGGTTTCGGGGATGGCAGGGGACACGTTTTGGGGACGCGGGGATGGGGGGTCTAAGTTTGGGGGCGGCAGGGGGGCAGCAGGGTGCTGAAATACATATAGTACTTGAAAAAATAGTTATAAAAATATGTATAAGTATAAGAATTATACATCTTGGAGACAACTAGGAGTCCCCTAGACGTGTTGAGGACACCCCAGCATCCTCAAAGTCCTAGCGGTGTCTTGGAGACAGCGATGTTGGTGGTGGGATGGTGGCACTGGTGGTGGACTAATGGGTGGACATCCCCCATGTCCCCAAGTCTCTGAGACGTCCCCATCTAGGATACGCGGGGTTTTTTTTTTGGGGGGGAAGGGGCGCGTCCCCGTGGAACACTGGTTGTTACAACATATGCAATAGGCTTAGAACCTTGTTATATTCCTCTAATAGTGTTTACATTCATAGCAGCAAATGTGATGAAGAAAACATTCTAAAAATAATACATTTCCAGAGTTTTCCCACACATTAATGGAGACATAAAAGTGAACAATGATATTATTTTTCTACCCTTCTAGAATATTATTTTTCTATTCTTTGTATCCCAGTATTGTCCAACGAATAGAATGAGGAGTGAAACCTAGTAAAAACACTTGGCCAGGCCAAAACCCTAAGTCATGACACTATAGAAACATTGAATCCACAGTGGAGGATGAGTCACGCCCAAAATGGACCCTGCAGATTGAAAGATGGGTGCAGCATTAAACTATGGTGGTTGGGCGACCATTCTACAATGATGGCAATAGCTGAAATCAAAATCCACGCGCTGGAACTTTTGGCGCCCAAATGCATTCCTGAAATCACTTGGAAAATTTGTGGATAGTGAAAATGCATTAAAGGCATCATAATACGGTCAAAGGAGCAAGTGAAAAACATTTCCAGAGCAAAACCATAAGGATTGGGACGTTTAGATGCTATCAGCGCCTTACATGCTGAGCAATACTGTTTCCTGATATGGTCGGAACCTCCAACAAAAGGAGGAAAGAAAAGAAGCTAAGTTTGTATTGGAACTTCCCAAAGGTTCAGGAACCACCATAAATGCCGATAGTTCCTAGTGGGGTAGGTACCCCAACAATGCAAAAGAGGCAAATTTGAGTCCCAACAGGACATTCTTAAAATTAACACCTGTAAAGTTTTTTTATATTTTCAGATCCTTGGTGCTGAGTTGAAATCAATGTGTACCAGTCTTTCCAAGTTCTCTGGCTACTGTGACAAAAGAATGTCAACTAGTGCATCTAGAAAAAGCAAAATTCTGCAACTAAATAAGTGTTGAAAATGTGTGCATTATAGAAGTTGTATTCATTGTGCAACTTGGCCGTCAAAATCCTCAACACGTTTCCTTAAAAAATGATACTGGGCATAATGGCACAGATATTTGCAGTCATAACTTACTACATAAAATCTAAAATCAATACAATCCAACAAAGCTTGGGTAAGACAGTTTCAAACTAAACACTCATCCATTGAAACAATCCTCACAAACAAGTAAACACGCCTTGATAACACACTTTGATAGGTCCTACAGTCCACTTTGGCCTAACGTGTATTAAAACCATCTTATCTTGTTTTTTTTAATCACGAAGAAATTCAAGTTGACAAATGGAACCCAATGCCCATACCCACATTTCTTGGTGACTACGATTAAGTGCAATATAGCTGTTGTCTTATTCATGTAATCATTTATGATATTTACAAATCGCCTACCTGTCCCTATACCTCTAGCTATCTCACGACTACACTAGTCTTCTAATGGCAGAGGCTCGGAGCCGTTGATAATTTTCAATGCTTATTTCATCTGCATTGTTCGGATTTAATGTTCCAATGCTATTTTGCCCCGTGCTTTAATCAACAGCGGCAACTTGTAGCTACTTGCTCGGGTAATTGTGTTTCTCAAATACGGCATGAACTAAACAAGGATCGATTCCCACAGGCACTTTAATAAGTTCAAATCCCCAAGAGACAAGATAAAGTGTCAAATTAGATAAAATAAAGGTGCAGCATGTAGCCCCAAGTTCAAATCTCCAGGAGACAAGATAAAGCATTGAAATTGGCATGCAGCCCCAAGTTCAAATCCCCTGGAGACAAGATAAAGCATTCAAATTAGGAATGAAGTCCCAGGTTCAAATCCCCAGAAGAAGGCATAAAGTGTTAAAATGAATGAATTATAGCATCCAACTGGCAAGGTGCAGCATACCCCAAGGGATGATGCCAGTGGCAAGCAAGGTTAAGTTTTACAGCAAAAGATGGTTAGTTTCAGCAACTGACGATTCAGCATATTTTTTTGCAGCCAAAGAACAATAAAGACATACTCCCCTACAGTTGGATCAAATCCGCACCACTCGATACGGTACAAAATAGATTTCTTTATAGAATCATCCCAAATTTAACATAACATAACAGCCAGCAGAAACCAGCGTACATTAAATAAATAATTAAAATTCACTATGCCTGAAAACAATCAATTACAGAGACTAAAGCTTCACAAAAAATAACACACTACAGACATAAAATCGGTCTGTTATCAAAAATATGCCACTGAAGGCAAAATGAACAGAAAATGTCACCTGTGAAATGTACGTTGCAGAAGCGGCGTTGTGTGACAGAAATGTAGGAGGCCTGCGACACGAAACGGCCGACGAGACGAATCGCAGCACAGCACCGGTTCGACTCTGGCTGCGTGAACACTTCTTCGTTAAAATGAAAGAAAGACAGCTCCCAAAGATAACGGAAATTCAAACAACCGTTACCTGACGACGGTTTGCGAAGAGGCACAGAAAAGCAAATATAGTCGAAAGAATCTGCCGTCGGAGGTTCCGTCTACCGACGGTAATAGCCGTCCAACTTGTACTTGCCGCCCGGTCATGCCACGCAGTACCTCGGAATTTTACTTCGAAAATTGGATATTCATAATAAATTTGTTTTAAATTTTATTGGTTTAACCAGTCAAATGGTATTAGGTGAGTATAAGCTTCCTAGTGGTTGTGAGGAGAACGGACCAAATAAACTTCTATTATTATAAATTTCCCATGTGTTTCCTTCCTAGCTTCTCTTGTTTGAACTTTTCTTTGGCTTTTCTTTGACTTGTCAGACGAAAAGGATACAGGGAGGTTGGATAGCTTCTTACCTTCTACAAAATAGGTGTAGAAAAGCTGAGCTTTGGGATTGGAAAACCAAGAAAACCCTTTTTGGTTTGCTTGTTACACCGGTTGTACTTTATGGGTGTGAGGTATGGGGAAATAGTATGTCAAAGTGCAGCTGGAGACAACTAGAAAGAATTCAAAAACATCTAATAACAAGCAGTCTCAAAGTTAAAACCACTGTCCCCTATGAAATTATTTTAGCTGAAACGGGGTATTTTCCATTGGAAGCATCAGCTTTAATCCGGTTGATAAGCTATTTAAAGAAGGTTGAAAACATGGATAACCACCGTTGGCCTAAAACAGCGATGAAGGAGACGCTAGATCGTAGGAAGAAAACTTGGATAAAACAAAACCACAAGTGGATGAACAAGTGGGACATCAATTTGCATGAGTGTCCTAGCACAAATAGTGAAATAAAAAGCTATGTGACTGAAAAATTTAGAACTACCATGTGGACAAACCAGATTGGGCGAAAAAAAGCATACTACATCAAAGAGCTTAACCCGACAAAGGATCATGGTGAAAA
Organism: Sequoia sempervirens; assembly: GCA_007258455.2. Lineage (NCBI taxonomy): Eukaryota > Viridiplantae > Streptophyta > Pinopsida > Cupressales > Cupressaceae > Sequoia > Sequoia sempervirens. The sequence continues at coordinate 104,133 of VDFB02052946.1, forward strand.
AACTTATTTAGGTGCAGATATTAAAGGGAAAGCAAGGTTGTTAGTGGCACAATTGAGGACGGGATCACATCACCTTAGGTGTGAGACCGGTAGGTGGAAGATACCCAAGGAAACTTGGGAAGAAAGAACTTGTATTTTCTACAATAAAGGGGTTGTGGAAACATAATGGCACTTCATCATGGAATGCATTGCTTACGAGGATATCCACACTCAGCATGAAAATAGTTTGAAAGTGGACAATATACACCAACTATTTGAGGAAGATAAGATTATTCAGACGATTAGCCTTCTAGTCAAACTTAACAGCAGGAGATCTGACTTGGAAAAGAGTATGAAGACAAATTAGGCCTGTTTTGTCTCAGTCCCATAGACTGTTTGGTCTCGCGGACGTCATTAAAATCTTTCATTCATTCATTCATTTAGATAGAATTCCAAGAATTTTCTTTCTTTATTGATATTTCATTTATTTTGGACTTATTCTTATTACCTTTGGGCAATAGCCTTTTCTTTTCTTAATCTAACTTAATTGCATAAGTACAAGTGAAGTATAATTAATTTTGATTAAATATAATTATAGTTAGGAATGAAGTATATAAATTAATATTATTTTTAAAAATTATATGTTAAGGGAGTGTGTATTTAATTTTTAGAATCACAACAAAGGATAAAATTTGGTGTTGTAATTCATTTTAGTATTGAAAAAGAGTATTTTTAGTTTTGATATGTGTCATGAGACGATAACAATTTTGAAATTGTTTGGGAGTTAGATTTGTGATATGTAAGATTGATCTCATCTACAACATAAATGATTTGACATGTGGAAGTGATCTAAAGCTCACAAGAACTACCCTATTGATTGTAGACTAATGCAACTATTTCACCATGATCTCTTGCTCTTTATTGATTATTAAGGACTAGTGGTACTTTAAAATATCTTGGGTAAATCATTGAACCGCAAGGGTTAATTTTTCTTAGGTTGACCCCTTTTTTTAGATTGGCTTTATGATCAAGGAAATGATGGAAGACAAGCACTCTTCAATCATGCAAGTGTGTTAGACTAATATGATGCAAAATTAGGTTCTTTTTAGTGTGAGCTAAAATGAAGTGTTCCTAGAATGTTCCTCATCTTTAATGCATAGGATATTTTCATGAGAATTCCATGATAAATGAATACCTATTGAATTCCTTTAATTAGTCGATAGGCTTCTATTGTGGACTTCTCAGTCCACATAGCCGGCATACCTGTCTCACACTGGCATTAAACCTCTTCACGGCTACCAAAAAACAATTTTCAGTTGTAAGTCTTTTTCCACAGGAGAGTTTCCACGGGAGAGTTGCAATTTAATACAAAACTTGTAGCTGTCAAATCAAATCTTATGTCTATAAAAGTCATATCAAATCAAATCTCCTAGTTGTAAAATCATCAGATTTTTAGGTGAATGTGTGTCGTAAACGCCTCACTTAGATAGTCTGATCTATCAGTTGGAAAAGAACCAGAAGCTTCTAGCCATGGGAAGAGGCTCTACACTCTTTAGGAGCCAGAGAATTCCTCAATTTCACTTCTATGTAACTCATTCATTACTCACCATAATCGCTACCTCTGTTTCGAGTGTACTCCAATCGTTCTCTTATGGCGGTGAAATCATGCGGTTTGGATGTGGATTCTTCTACTACTCTATTCCTTGTGACACGGGCTACTCTTTTGCATTTTTTTGTTATCTACCAGAGTAGTTATGATGATCCCCAAATTGGTTATACTGATCCAAATGACCTACAGATGGTATGGACTGCAAACAGAGAGCATTTGGTGCCAAACGACGCAACCCTTGGATTGACCTCATATGGGAATCTTGTGTTGAAGGATGCATATGGCAGTCTCGTTTGGTCTACAAATACATCCTCCAAAGATTTTCAAGGACTAATGATTGAAGAAACGGGGAACTTAGTGCTCTTCAACAGCTCCAATGGAACCATGTGGCAGTCTTTTGACAGTCCCACTGATACGCTCCTAATAGGCTAGAAGTTGAAGGTGGGACATAAGCTTACCTGCAAATATTTCACCAACCAATACAAGTCAAGGGTCTTACGGATCCTTAAAAAGTGGACAGCTTTGGCATGTATATGGCACCTACACCCGCTCAAATGTATTTTAAGGTATTCACACTTTCTAACATAGATTATGTACAGTTCGATATTAGACGCTTAATTTCTATCATGTCAGATATCCATCGACTCTGATTACATCGAATTTTTCTATACCTAAAAATTGCCTCTATCTTAAGATTGATTCAGATGGGCATTTGTAGTTATATTCTTTCCAACCAAAAACTGGAAAGTCCCTTACTGACTATTTGACAGGCCCTACTATTTTATTAACTATATGTGAGTATCCTAGAACTTGTAGTGACTATGGTATCTACACAGATGGTCAGTGCAGCTATCTAACAGAGACCAATGATTTTAGTCAGACTAACGCCTCCAAACCCAGTTCAGGCTGTGTTCCACTTAGTCCTCTTGTCTGTCCAGAGAGGTCTACAATTAGTAGCAATCCACAAGATTACGAGTTGTTGGAGATGGACCATATTTCCTATTTTACTTTTTCTTATGAAAATACGTCTACAACAAAGTTGGTTTCAAGAGATGAATGCAAATCTCTTTGCCTAAAAATTGCACTTGCAAAGCTGCTTTTTTCAGGTATAATATCTCTGACAAATATCCTAGTGGTTGTTATCTAGAGTCCAATGTCTACTCTCTACAACCCAGGAGGTAAATTTTACAATTCCACTGCCTATATTAAAGTTAAGAGAATCTCCAAATGGGCTAATCGCTCAGTTATGGTTATCAGTATTGCTATTAGTAGTGGACTAGTTGTGATGTTTCTCTTAATGGGGGGGTATGTATGGTAAAATATAGAAAATGCAATACAAAGGATAAAACAGATGAGCGTGAGGAAAATGACACTTCTCAGAACTGGTCAGGTGGGTTAAGTTTGTGTTTCTCAATTCAGGAATTGGAAAATGCTACAAACAATTTCAACACGAAGCTTGACAGAGAATTACTTATTATCTGCCTTGCCTAGGATGCCTCCTGCTCTGACATTTGTTTCACCTATTGCGTAGTAATGCGGGCTAGAATTAAAATGTTTAATTGCTAAAAGAAAAAGCACACTTTTTTATGTATTATATAAAGCAATGACTGTTGATTGTTTTCATTTGCATTTGCTTTCACTTGGTAAACTTAAGAGCCCAGCACAACCACTACTAAGCAATATCTTACTTTTTTATATAACAGAAATAGAAAAAAGTATCCCTACGATTGCTCATATACAAATATTAATTGAATAGTTTTTTACATAAAATTGTTTGACGCTTGTGTATATATTTATTAAAGAAATGATTCTTTCTTTTTTGGGGTTCGGCTTGGTTTTTGGATAAATAAATTACTGTAATGGTTCATTTTGAGAAAATATAAAAAGTAAATGAAACAAATAATCTAGGTGTATTGCAATATGTTTGATTTCAAATTCATATAGTAGGGTTTAATTTTATTTGTCTGGGTAAGAGTTTTTGAATTCTTCAAATTAATGGATGTTGGGTTGTAGAGGCAATGATATTCACTTGTAGGGAAAAGGTTTTTGTACTGTTGTAATGGCATGTGGACCTTGTCTTGGTCCAATGATAATTTATTGGGTTGGTTGGAGAGTGGGTGGGGATGAAGTAAAATGTCATTGTTACTGTTTTGGGAATTGAACTAGAGAAATTATCGTATTTCTTCGTTTTGAGGATGCATAATGAGTTCAAACTAGATATCCAAGTATTCTATTGAATGTTTGATCCAAATTTTATTTACTATATTTAAATTTTGTTTTCCTTGTTCAAAGGTTGTTTTTTAAATTTATGGCGATGGGTTTTGTATTCAATAGTCTTCACATTTTAGATTCAATTTTTAGCTTTTTTTATGTTTTCTCTTGGGTTGTAGGGTTTGCTAATTTGTTGTCATAGTGGACAAATCTTGGATCAACTGGATTTCTATTTTTTTTTGTGTTAATTCATATTGTGAATGTACCACAATGAAGTGATATAAAATTTCTATGTGATGTATAGTATCTTTAGTCTTAGTGCCATTTATTAGGTACTTTTTTTGGAAGGTCAGAAGTGGTTGCTTCTGTTTTGTAATTTATGAATTTTGTTTTGTTTTAGATCATAAATTTGAGTCTGGAATTCTGCATAAGCTTGGCTAGCTATTTTGTGATTTGGGCTTGGTGAAAACTTGCAAGTTGTTTTGTGACTCGAAAGTGGAAAACTTGGCCAAAAATCGACAATAAAAAAAGTATTACATATGAAAAATTGTATTTAAAGCAAGAGAATAAATAATTATTGGGGGAGGGAAGGGAAGAAAGTTCAAAGAGGAACCAAACATTGAGCATCAACAAGATAAGAACAACTTTCCTATCGACTATCCCTTGAACCTCCTATAGGTGCAAGTGCTAGTTACTAGTGCATAGCACTTAGTCATGCAAAACATGTACCAAGTCAGTTTCAAAATGACTAGTGGAAGGGATAGCAAACAACAACAACAAAAAATGAATTATTTTGTCAATTTTATGTGACATAGGATCCCTCATGCATACTACGAGACTAATCTAGAACATGAGAGTGTAAATATTGTGATGAGAAAATGTATGAGAATAGGGGTAAAAATAGATGTATTATAGGGTGACTATAAGGAAATAAATGCATTTATAGATAAGATGAAGTAGGATGTGTGGATGTATGTGCAAATAGAGCAAAGAAAAAATTTGAGAAATGAACCCAAGTTTACACAAGAGTGTCTCATTGGTCAATTTGTAAATATATTAAGTCATTGCATCAAAACAAACTAAAAACTAAATGGGAATTGGCATAGATATGCAAATATTACCATTAGCGTTGAGGTAATTCACCATTAAGATAGACTCTTCATTGATCATTTTTTCCACCTCCCAGAGTTGAGGTAATTTGGTAGCATGCTTGAAATTATTTTTAAATGTACTCATGTTTTTTTCAATGACCTAATAAGATAGTATCCTAAGGGTTCTATTTTAAAGTGGGTTGTTTTAGTGGAAACAAACTTTAAAATGTAAGGGTCAAAGTAGCTACAATCTTATGTTAATATTATTTGTAATTTTTGTATTAAGAGAAAATTATACATTCTAATCATCTTGAAAGTTGTAACAATTTTTTAAAGGTTTATATAGTAACATATGATTGTTGTTGCAATTTGTTGGTATAGAGAACACAAATTAAAGTCGATATCTTTTTTAGCTAAGATTGAAGAATTGAGGTGTATCTACACCACCAAAGTCTTGAAAAAATTAAATTATTTATTTACAATTAATTATTATAGAAATAAATAATACCAAAAATAATAATGAAGTAGAGCATAACGTATTATTTAATGTTTGGAGTGAATTTATATTGTTTGCTATTGAATGGTGTGTTCTTGTTATGAATTTGTACCCTTATAAATCATGTTTTCCATCTATATGTCCTTGAAATTTCCTTTTTAATAAGCTATTAGTTATATTTTTTTATTATATTTCATGTGTATCCATGTGGAGCATGAGGATTCACATTACAAACTTTTATGATGAAAAAATTAATTTGATAGGTATCAATTTGAGCTTGTAGTAATGTTAGATGATCCGTAATTTAGTCTTGCTTTTTTGTTGGAGCAAGAGCATTCAAGATTGAAGAGTAATCTTGCAACAACCAAAATATTTCTTTTATATTTGTCATCTTTCAAAAATTATCTTGTTTATCACAATCATCTTATTCTTGATGCAAATGCATTTTCTTATGAGACTCTTCATTTAGAACACACAAACCAATAATATTGAAATTTACATTAATTAGATAATTTTTATTAAATTAGATTAAATATATAACAATAGTTTTTTTCATAGAAAATTATTCACCAAAAAATAAGACTTCATAAACGAGATACATTTATTGGCCCCAAGATCAACCTGTTAATGTTCGATACAACTACCAAAGTTAACAGATCCAAGGGAGGCGGTTACTCCATGTCACAAATTCAGAAGGGAGGCGGTTACTCCATGTCATGAATTCAGAGGGGACTGTTGACCATCTGCGAACAATCTCCCCCTCAGTGTTTCCTGAGGGGATTCGAACCCGACACCTTTGACTCTTATACCAATTGTTGGTCTCACGGTTACCGTTGCACCAAAAGATCGACATGTGAATGCTCGATACAACCGCCAAAGTTAACGGATCCATGGGAAGCGGTTAGTCCATCTCACTAATTCCGAAGGTAGCGCAAGATAATAGATCCACCGGAAGCGGTTAGTCCATGTCACAAATTCGAAGAAAGCACTGGCCATCTACCAACAACAATATCATTTTATTATTCATTTATAGACATTTGATTTTCCAGTTTTCAATCTGGTATCAGAGCGACGATAGGATCATGATAGACGTTTACAGGGGCATAGGATGAATGCATTTGGGAAGACCCCTGGCGTAGTAGACTTGTAGGCATGAAGTAGCTAATGAGAATGATCCAAGCCAGCCAAAGGTAGAAAAGCCCTCCCTGCTTGGAGAGCAAATGTGTGTGTCGAATGAGTCTGAGCAGCAACACCATAACGAAATCTGCCAGCTCCTCTGCACTGCTGGTGTGAATTGCAAATTTACAAAGGAGAACTAGCAATGCAGGTTCGAGTCTCCATTTAGGTAGTCACTCTAAATTAAAATTTCCGGAGATATATGGGTGTTGAATAAATCTGTTGGGTGCTAAGCTAGGTGTCATATTTTGTTTGGATTAGTAGTTCATGAGCATTGATTGCTTAATGTTGCATGTGAAGGAGGAGAAAGTAGAATAATTTTTGTTATTGCTGCTGTCACATGGTGGAGACTGCATCAATTAGTGGTATATGGATTGAAGATTCGACATTGGTATAGGTTTGTGCCAATAGTAGTTGTATTAATTTTGGTTTATTGGATACACTACAAACCTCGTTGCATGCAATAAAGCACATGTACGGAGAAAGGGCATTGGGAGGCATGTTTCTAAAGGTATGTGTGAAGTTATTTTACATAAAAATATATTGGTGTATGTGATGATTTATGCATCAATTGCGGAGGTACAAAGAATTATATATTTTTTTGAAAATCATGAGTTTAAATTTTGAAGTTGTTTAGACTTTTGGAGTAATAAGGTTATTAAAATGGAAAAATTAATTACTGTTGCTAAATTTGAAGTGTATAATTTTCATATATGGAAGATAAAGATTCTATTACTTCTAATCTAAAAAAATTATGGGGTATTTTGATTGGAATTATTAAAAATTCGCAAGATGTAGATGAAGCAATAAAATGTATGGCTAAAGATCATAGGGCCGCAACATTGACTAGTCTTGGATTGTCTTATGTTGCATCATATTGATATAACAAAAACATCAAAGCAAATTGGGAGCGGCTTAATTATTTATTTGGCTCATAGGCTTCAAGTGCTAAAATGCCCATTAAACAAAAAACTTTTTGGTTTGAAGATGAAAGAGGGAGACAATATTGTTCAACATATTAGTACATTTTGTTCCCTTCTTAATCAACTTGCATGTGTAAAATCTAAAGTCGATGATGATGATGCTAAAGCAATCTTACTAAGTAGTATGCCTTCAATTTTTTATCATATTGTTTTTACATTAAACAAAATTAATCCTAATTTAAAAATTGTGATTTCATTTTTGATTGATGAAGAAAGTAGAGTTTGTAAAAACGATTCAATTATTGAGAAAACTACTTTGCTTGTTAAGAAGAAGTCTAACATTTCAACAAGAAAAGAATTCAAATTCTATTATTGTCAGAAAAGTGGACATGTCCAAATAAATTGTATTCAACGAGCCAAATATCTCATCGATGGTTAGTTAAAGAAAAATAAAGCTCTCACTACAACTGAAGGTTAAATAGAATATTGTGGTTTTGTAGTGCATAAGGAATACTCACATCACAATGAGAATGAGGAGGAATATGTTCTTTAAAAATTAAAGTAGATCATATTGGAGGTTAGAGGCATTGGAGGATGGAGGTACTTTATCATCATGAGTTGGCTTCTCGCTCAAAGATGATACATTGCATGAGAAGCACCACTTCATATATGTGCTCCTTTATGGAGCAAAGGTGGTCTTGGCATTTTGTGGAAGTTTTTGTGGGTGCAATTGGTGTATTTACTTTTGGTTGAGGTTTTTTTGTACAATAAAGGAGGGATTGGTTCCCATAGTGTTGAAGGAGGGATATTGACACACTTGGAGGAGATGGAAACTTTCAGAGGAGATCTGTTTTCTCATGTGTAGCACTAGAGGGATTTTGACACACTTGAAGGAGATGTGGACTTTCAAAGGAAATTTTTTCTCTCATTGTGCAAGGAGGATGGTGACACTTTATGTTCTCTCATGTTGTATAAATGTTTTACAAATTTGATAGTCAAAAGATCAATTGATGGAGTCAGTTTGGTGTTTCTTGGGTGAGTGAGGAGAATTGGTGAAGGCACTTCATCAAAGTCTCTAGAAGGGTTGTTTTGATCAACTCTTGCAATGTTATGTCCTTTGTTCGTGTTAATGTAATATGGGGGGAATGTTGGAATATCACATTAATTAGATTTTTTTTTAGATTGGATTAAATAAATAATGTTATTTGTTAGTTTTTTTTCTCATAGGAAAATAAGGCTTAAAAAAATGATCACACAATTACAATAAAACAATAGCAACTTTAAAATAAGGCTTTATAAAGTCATGATACATTGTATTGAATATCAACATGAACAATTAATATATCATTTTATTATTCACCTGCAATGGTACAAAAAAAGTATTTTCTAGTTTTATATTATAATATTTATGTGTGGTATTATTGGTTCATTAGAAAAACTCCAAATCTTAACACAAGCATCTCAAGAATATCTTGCACACATCCATATATTTAATTTTTATTTCTTGTATTATTATAAATTTGTGACTTCATATGCCTAATTAAGGAAGAATTACATTGAGGTTTGTACCACATTTTTGAATCTCAAACTAGATGATAATGACAACTAAGTCAAAATTGGTTCAAACGAGGTTCATGGTTAAGATTACATTGATTTTGGGATATTAAATATTTCCATATTTATGAAAAAGGTTCATTTACACATTTTAAAGTGTCTGATTTCAATTTAGAATTACAATAGAAAACAATCAATATTGGACCCATGATCCTTATCTCAAGTACATAGGACAATGTGCTACATTTTTTTTGTGGGCACAAGAATAATACATCATCCTTCCCTATAAAAGGTCATGTATTTTGATGAGAAAAGGAAGAAAGAGTGAGATGAGGGTGATGGAAGTTATAGGTGGATTTAGAAATTAGTTGGAGACTAGATCCAAATTAGAGAAAGCCCATATAGAAGATTCATTCATAAGTTTAGTGTTTGAGAGGCCACATGTTTGTTTGTCCCTATTTGTAATTCAATTTGAAGCCTAATTTGTTTTATAGGCCCTAGTAGTAGAGTGTAATAATGTATTTACATATTGTGAATCAATAAATTATTATTAAATAATTTCTTATGTAATGTGAGAATAGTGTGAGTATTTGAATTTTATTGTGTGAATTTTGTGAGTGATTTGTGTTAGGATTTTTGGTGGGAATGGGATTTTCTATCTATCTAGTTTCCTTTTAGAACTGTTTCATACTATTCTAGTTAAGATTATTTAGGGAATATACTTTTTTGTGTCTCATAACATAATATTAAGACACGTGTCATGATCTTATCCTATGTCTCACAATTTCCTATATATACAAGGAATCCTTTATTGTATGTGATGTATCATATGCTCATAATCAAGGTTGTATTGTGTAATTCTTTGGTAATATTTCATGATCATTAATTACCTCTCTTGTGAAAAGAAATTAATGTTGTAGAGAATCTTGGGCTCCTATGAATCCTTGTGGTTTATCATGTGCATGGTATCAAAGCTTCATATCTACCACGAGCCCTTCTCATTTTTTGTATTTTTAACCAAGAATTTTCACATGGTGAATTTCTTGGAGAAAAATTAACCTCATCATTGAGTCTAGAAGGCCCAAAAATCCATGAATTGATAGAAAAATCAATAGAGTTTGGACAAGTTGCAAATTTGACATTATGTAGGGTTTCATAAAAAAAACTTAGCCTTACAAATCTATATAGACCTATACAGTATAGTCCACACCATCTATGCAATTTTTATCATTGTTAGACATTAATGAATATATTTTAATATTTCATTCCATGCCATTATTGTGTTAGCATGCATCATAAAATTTATAATCTTGTTTTGAATTTTTTAAATAAATTCAAGCTTGTGTCAATAACTACAAGCTATAAAAGTGTCAAATTGACACTAAGGTCTTGTTAAGAGTTTGCAAGGTTTATAGAAGAACCAAAGCCCATGGTTGTAGGGGCCAACTCCTAGTTATGCTTAGCCAAGGGAGATAAGCCATAATGATTTGATTTATGCTAGGTTCGACTAGCAATACTGATGAGCTACTAGTCTACACCAACTACACCACCCAATCATGACACTGTAACTTCACTCAACAAGTGGCACAACCCCAATAATTTTGGGGGGAAAATTTTTTTGGGAAGAAAAAAAGTTAATCATGGAATCCATTTTATGACTTTTTATAGGTTTTTGAAAGGTATTTATGAGAACTTTATGGTGCAAGAGCACCTACACCACAACATCAAATTTTGATCATTTGAATGATTAGTAGGTTAATGCTAGTGTTTTTAAGTTAATTTTGTCTAAATAAGGTCTAAATAGACCAATATTCTATGTACTTAGGGAATTTGTAGGCTAAGGTGGTCAAATGTGCAAAATGCACTCTTATTTCAAACCATTGTCAATATTGCCATGAAGGAAAACTATGTAAAATGTAAATGGGAATGCAAGAAAAGAGTCTAGAATTCATTTTAGGGGTAACATAAAGGTTTCTAAGTGGTCCTAGGTGTCTAAAACAACATATTTTCATAATGAAGCTTATTAAGCAAACCATTGTTAAAACTAGTAATTTTAGGCTTAATGAAGGTTTGGTCGTTCAAGGGTGGTTATGGGGATTGAAGGAAGTTGGTATTGATTTGAAAATGTATAAAAACATCATACAAGCCCAAATAAAGGGTTCAATGATTTGATTTTGAGGATTTGGTGCTCTGCTAAACGCCTAAACTGTGGAATTTCAAGCATTTTTTCATGTTTCAGTTTCTTTTTCATGTGTGTGGCCCAGTACAAGCCTCCTATGATTTGGAATTCATGAACTATTGTGGTTGCATGTCTTAAATTTGACTTCTTTCTATTTTGAGACTCCTTTAGTTGCTTTGGTGAAAGAAAATCCCCATTCTTCTTGATCAGCCTGTACAGACCAACAGGGTTTGAGTTTTACTTTATTTTAGAGATGGAGCCTTTCCTCCTAATGTGGTGACTTGTGGTTCATATGAAAGGCTTGTAATATGTTGTTATCAATTTTTCATGTTTCATTTAGTAGTGGTAAGGCATCTATAGGGTTGGTGATGTTAACTTAGGCTGAGAATGTGAGTTTTTGGCATGAAAAGGAGAAACCAAAGTGGTGTTTTTGAGAAATAATGAGGCTAAAGGCCTAGTGAAGGTTTATTATGTTTTTTCAGACCCTTTCAAACTTTTTTGATGCTTTGGTGATGCTTGGAAGGCCTTGTAGTTATGAAATGTAGAAAACCCTCAGTTTTTGTGAGCAAATTGAGCATTTTTGTATTAGAAACCTATTTGAGCATGCAAGGTCCTAAAACCTAGAATTTTTTTTGTTTTGAGACCTAATTAAAGACTTTTTTTTTGTTTTGGAGGTCTGGTGAGAATATTAGAGGGTGGTCTCTTTGGAAAAGTGGCCTAATTAGAGGCCTAAAACAATGAAAAGTCCATTTTTGAGGCATTCAATCCAAAGGAAGTGTATTTGGTTTCATAGTATGTTGTGTAACCCTGAAATGGGTCCTTGAATCCAGAATAAATTTTCTTGGTGCTTTGGAAAGATCTGGACAAAAGGCTGAAATTTTGGTTTTTCACTACTACAAGGAAATCTTGTGCTAAGTGGTGAGTTTTATGGATTTCAATGAACCTAACTTGGAGATTGTTTTCAATTGACCTAATTGCCATTGTATGAATGTTGAAGGCCTTCTTAAAGGTCTTGGTGAATATTTGTTGTTGTTTTGCAAGATTTAAGGGTTGAAACCCTTGAGGATGAGTTGATGCATGATAAGTTGATTGCATAGTAAAGAAGAGTTCTTTGTTTCAAAATTGACATTTACATTGTTGTGAGAGATCTCCACCTTGGCTCTGCATCACTTTGCAACTACTCACATATCTTTTCTATATTTTTAATTATTTATGTATTATTTTTAAGTTTGAAGTTAGTTTTTGTACTTTCACTTATACCTTGAAAAAATATAAATATGGGACCATTAATTTTTATTGCAAGGGTTCTAGTGCTAGTCAATTTGATCTCTACTTAATTCATGAGAAGTCTATATTATTTAATAATGGATTTTCCAATTTATCCTTCCATTATCACCCTAAACAAAGGGAACTATAAGTCTTGACAAGGAAACATCCTAAAACATCTCAAGTGGTTTCATATCTTGCCATAGATATTCATATCTTGCCACATATCTATGGATTTGTCCCTAAATAAGATACTCATTGGTAGAAGCAAGTATGGGATAATAAGAATGTTCATGTCCTAGTATTGATTAGATTTACTATTGACTTGGAACTATGTGTCATATGTCACATATTAAGTGCCCTCACACTCTTTGGTCTAATGGTCTAAAATTTGGGAGATATATGGAGACACGAATCAATCTCCATTCCCAGTAGATCATGTTATGGATAATCATGTAGCCCTTAATGATTCTAATAACCTACCTATGATGACAATACAATAGATGAGCTTACTTATTCAAAAAGTCTTGAATATTGTGATGATATTGAGGTTTATCTCAATTCTTCTTCTCTTTCTACAAGTACATCCATTGATTCTTCATAGTCTATGACTCAAATTTAGAGGTCTTCTTTACCTATGAGTAGGTATCTTGAGGCTAAGGACCCATGCAATATTATATTAAAAAAATCATCTACAAGTGTTCTTACTTAGATGTCTTGTGTGGACACATCATCATGGGATGTCCAACATATATGGATGACATTCATTGATATTACATATATCCTACATCTCCTAATTTATTATATTTCAATGTTGTTATATTCACAACTTCAAATAATTCAACATGATAGGATCTTTGTATCAATGTTTTAGATATATGGCTTATTGGTATGAGTACTTGACAAATATATCAAGTTTATATTGTGAATCCTTGTTATGTGGGAAAAGGGGTATAGGGTCTAAATCACACTATTCTCGACATTACATTAGAGAGGAACTAAAATTGATCCCATAAGACCACTTGGCTACTATCCTTAATAGAAGAGCCAAAATGGTTAATTAAGGTTTTGGTCCCTCTTTTATGGGGGTTGATTGATTTGATATTGGATGTAGTGTGTGTGATGTGCAAGTGAACTAGGTCGATTATGAATCTACAAAAAACTAATGTGAATATAGAAAAATTCAAGGCTAAAACACATAAACAAATAACAAAGTATTGGAATGTAGAGACAAATGAACTTGGCATGTAGATTAGGGTTGAAATTGCCTAGTCAAAGGTAGTTGTTCCCTAGACTACAAGATGCCACTATAGACACGTAAAATATATTGATTGATCTTGTGCACCTGATCTTGAATTACTAACACCAATTTATCCCAAAACACTTTGTTTCTAACCATTTAATTGAATAATCTTTATTTGATTAAATTCATCATATGTCCTCTTTTAATTAAATAAATCAATCTTTATTTGATTAAATCATCATATTCTCCTCTTTAATTAAATAAATCAATTTTATTTAATTAAGTCATCAATCAATCCTAAAGTCAGCCCTCTAATTAAATAAATCAATTTTATTTAATTAGCCTCTAAAGTCATCTCCTTTAAATTGAACAAATTTATCTTTATTTAATTAAATAAACCAAACTTTATTTAATTAAGTCAAATATCATTATCCCTCTCATTTTGATTTATTTAAATCCTAAAGTCTAAATCACAATGTCAAATTAGCTAATTTCCATTAAAATTAATCAAATCATGATTAATCCTAACTCTAATCCATCAAATCCTCTAGATTTTGCAACTTGCTCATGAAAATCAATTTAATTAATTTATAAATCTCCTATTTTCATTCAAAAAGGCATCAAAGATGGAATATTCCTCAAATTTGAAAATCTCCCCTCGAAAGGACTTGTCCATCCAATAAGGCATTAAAGGCCTCTTGCATGTCCTTTTTCTTGAGCCAAGTGGCATTAACTCTTATTTTTTCTCCCTCCAACATGTCATTTCTCCAAATTTGAATTTCCACTTAATAGCATTAATGTGCACATTCATCAAAATGTGCTCCACCTTTGTCCACTCACATATTGACAAGTGGCATTATGTTATTGGTTGGTGTTTGATCCCACATTCATCCATTTTTCCTATTCCTCCATCATTTTCTTCTATAAATAGAAGGTTCTTTTACTAATTTGGGATCCACAATCTTAGGCATTTTCATCCACAACTTATGCAAAGTTATCATCTTCATTGTTTGGAACAATCTTCATCCATTTTCATCCATTTTTCATAGTTTTTCATCATTTCATGGCTAGGTTATGTAGAAATTTCACCAAGGAGCATCAATCTTCATCCATTGATCATCTTCAAGCTTGCAAGGAATTGGGAAAGGGCTATTTTCCACATCAAAATAGCACCAATTCCCCCATGGGATTAAGAGTTTGTTTGCTTTGAGCAAGATTAGATAGTTTTTACTTGTGTTCTTCATGTTATTTCTTGTTCTTTGCATTTCAAATGAATTTTATGGGGAATGATGATTTAACTTGCATAATGGACTAATAATGTGTTTGTTGTTTGTGTTTGTGTAGGTATAGGATCACCATTCACATTTTGGCACTAAAAGGAGGGCAGATTTGAAGAAATTAACACATTTTTTTACCAAATTCCACTATTTTTAAAAAAAATTGTGTGTCTACAGGAAACTGCACTGGTGATAGGTCAAACTCCATTGCTATCAATCCAACGACACTATTTAGTGATGCTTTCAAACTGCAAACTTTGCCACTCAAGTCATTTTCCTGAGGGTCTGGCCAACTCAAACTCCATATTGCGCTGCTTTGCAAAACAACACCGTAATCACACTCACTGTCCCTCCATAGAGCGCTGCTAGTCTCATCAGAGCACCGGTGACACTCTTCAAATTGTGCCGCCATCGCAAACTGCACCATTGGAGTGGTGTAAAAGGCAGTTTTCAAAAAATTTCAACATGTGCTTTTTTTTCATTTTGATCACCTTCACTTCTAACTAATTTTTGGCTTATGTTTTTGTAGTTTTAACCAGTTTTTGTAGGTTGGAGTGATTCAAGAAGGAAGGAGGAAATGAAAACAAGGCTTCTTATGGCATCATCATTCTATTGTATCAAGTGTTTTTGAACATTTTGGGGAGCTATTATAATCCCATTTCTAAGGACTTTGTCATCTGCAAGCTTTTTAGGACTCAATATTTTTTGTTTGGGCTTAAAAAGAACAAAACAAAGGGATTAAAAAGAACCTTAGGCAACTTACTAGAGTTTCTTTTTATGCTTTAAAATCGAACAAGCAAATTTCACACTTCAATATTGGTGCTTAAAAAGAATCCATTCTTGCTTTGAAGGTTAAAATGAACATGTGCATTTTATGTTTTGTAATCTCTTATCCAAAGTAATATCATTTAAAAAGGCGTATGCACTTATCTCGCACTTCATGACAATCTTGAGAATCAAAAGTCTTTTTGTGATATTAGGTTGTCTAAAATATTTCCTCCGCACTTCAATTTGGATTCTTAAAATTGAACAAAATCTTGCAAGTGTGAGTAAGTATATTGCATGTGTTCTCTCTTTGTTCACACAAACAAAGATTGATTGAACTACGAATGTACTTACTCGCTTTTTTTCACCTTTAGAGGGCCTGCCTTGGTGGGAAAAAGTAATCACCCCAAGGGAATGACCCAAGTAGTAACGAGCATAAGCCAGGCTCTTCCAAACTGCTATACAAATTTTTGGTTGCAAGGAAAGTTTGCAATCAACTTAGTGATGCATGATAGCTCTCCCCCAGTATCTTTATGATGTGTAAAGCCCTTGTTCTAAGGGTTGGGAGACCTCTTGAGGGAGATTATCATCATGCCCTATGAACCAGATGCCTTTATTATGAGCCATTGTGTAGTAACCAAAAATCCCAATATTTGTTAACATCAAGAGGTCAGACCTTCGGAGCCATCCCACATACTTGTGATTCTTTGTAGAGATGAGAAGTTTTTCATGGGAGATTCATGAGAACTAAAGCTTGGATGACCCGTAGAAGTGTGTGTCGTGGAGGGGAGCCAATGTGGTCAAGCTCCTAGTCATCCACTCTGAATAAGCACAGTTGGATTTATCCAAGTGGGAACTCAACAAATATTTTCTCTTCTATCCTAGGGTTGTGCAATCTTTGAGTCAATTAAACACATTACTTGGATCCAAAATATTGAAAACAAACATTCAAAAAGGACATCAAATTTCAAACCTTTAAAAGGAGCAAATACCTTTGAAAAATCCAAGTGCTACTGCTTGTCCTAGGGATTTCATCCTTAGAGGCTTCTAAGTATTTGGATTTATATCCCAACTTGCTCTCACTAAAGTCAACATTAGGGAACTATTGCCTTGATTCTCTTGATTTCCACATAATGGACCTTGTGGGATGAAAATAAATTGAGACATATACATTCAATTTGAAAATAAAGCAAGACATTGGATGTGGTTAAATCAATTTATTAATCAAGATAAAATCAATTGAACCCCATACATGTGCTTGTTTATACTTTGTCTTATGGTCTTTTGAGCAAACATTGATCTTTTGGTTTGAAGTACTCTTAGGGAAAAGCATGTTCTTCAAAACCTTGGTCTTGTAAACAAGTCCCTCTTAGGTTCATTTAGGGTCAAAACAACCAATCATTTCATCCATCTCAAACATCAATCAAATCTCATCTCACAAACAACTTTTGAACCATTGGAAAAATCATTCATACTAGACTTTTGGTAAAATCCTTCAAATTAACATCAAAATCTCCTTGTTTGGCTAAGTGTGTGTGGATGAATCCTTCCTCATACATCTAGCTAAATTATCATCCTTGTGGACAAGTTTATTCTAAGATAACATCCAACATCTTGGGGTTTATAAGTCCATTATCCAAATCAAATCAAACCAATCCAATCAAAAATCCTAGAGTCTAGCATTGATCCAAAGTTTCTAAAAGTTCAAACACCCATATCATTCACCCCTCTCATCCTTCATCTCATTATTGGTCCTAAATCCCTTAGAAGTTAACAAGGTCAAAAAACAAGAAGAGCATGGGATATAAACTTTCTCCATACATGATGAGTGATCCAAGTCAACCAAACTATCAAAACTCAAATTTGTACAATCCATACATGGGATCATTATCTCCTACAAACCTCGATGGTACAACAAATGTGAGTATGCCCAATCTAATTTTTGGAACACCTTTCCCTATGGTACATTTAAATCAAAGTCCAAACCTACAAATTTATCAATCAAACAATCAATGCATGAGTCTTCAACAAAACAATATTATCCCACCAAATCCATACTTGCCAAATGTGAATATACCAAGTACAAGTTTACAAAGCATGGACATTTCAAATCCACACTTGGTAAAATTTGGGATAGATATGTTTGTGAATCATACCAATGTTATTCAAAGTACAAACAATATGTTGACAACTCCATGTATTAAACCAAGCCAAGGTAACACCATGCAAAATAAAAGGTACCTAAATCAAGGCAATGTGATTCCCAACCACAACAATGTTCAATTCCAACCTATAATTCCAAATCTAAACATCATCCCAAATCAAAACATTTTCCAAAATCAATTTTTCCATGATCACATACAAACACCACAAGTATACATTCCAAATATGCTTGAACAAAAATGAAATCACCTACATCAAAGGTGTCAAGATCAAAATCAAGATCAAATTTTGTGAGATCAAATTGCTACACTTACCAAAATAGTTGATTCATTGCATCAAGAGACATCTCCACCCCAAAATCAATACACTCTTCCATTGGTTAAATCATGTCATCAAAGCATTGAGTTGTTTCCACAACCACATCAAGAACAATATCTCCAATATCAAGAAGTTGGATATCAAGATCAACAACATCAACAACAAACCCAACCTCCACATCTCAAAGATCAATCACCACATCTCCAAAATCAATCACCACAAGGTCAATTTAAAGTACAAATCTCACAAGGTAACAAACAAAAATACACACCACTTGGGGAACCAATCGAATCAGTCATGCAACAATCGGTACAAGAGAATCTCATTAAAATCCCCATTTATGAAAATTATCAAGAGATTCAAGTTAAACCACCAAGGTATAACGAGAAGCACCTTTGTGATTTTCACAAAATAAAGGGACACACAACATCAAATTGTATTTGACTCAAAAATCTCATCCAAGACCTTATTGATCAAAAAATAATAACTGTTAAGGACAATGATGAAGATTCAACCACTAGTGATAGCATTGACAATATCCCTACCACAATTGTTGAAAATAATGATCAAGATCTATCCATCAATGAGCACCTTGAAGATGTTTCTACCTCATCTGAAGATCAACTCAACATACATCAAGAGTCACTTTTTGATCATGATAAAAACCCCTCAATAATATCCGACAATGATCTATTTCAAGGAGTGTTAATAATCAGGGATCCTTCCACCAATGATCATTTTGGCAATACCTCTACATCATCCAATGAGTTAGAGGACATATCTCAAGAATTTATTCCAAGGAATGATCAATATCTTTCACCAAAGTCTAGCAATGGTCCTTTCCAAGACATATTGACATCCTTCAACCTCATTGTTGCAAATATTGAAGGAATCTTCAAATCAACACTTGATCCAAATTCACCCAAAGATAAAGAGGACATTGAGCCACTTCCCATGCCTAATGAAGACATCCAAGAACCCTATGTAAGCAATCCATCCTTTGAAACTAACCCATGTCAAGAACTTGATCCAAAGCATGTCAAAAGCAATTTCAAAATTAATCAAGATAAAAAACCCTTATCTCCAAGATACTACAATGATCTAATGGACACTTTCATATCTATACAAGATTTCACAAATGATTATCACATCCACATAGCACATACTCCTCCATCTACCCATGAGATGCTTTCTTTGGATGGACGCATAGATGATCTTCATTCAGAACATGATTCCTTTACTCCTAACATTATTACACAAAAAGAGCAAGTGATTGATTCCTACAGTCAAACTAAGTTGTCAACATCAGGATCAGATATATCCCAAATTCAGACTGAGGACATCATGTATGAAGATATCCAGCATTATCCACTCAAGGAAATAGGTCAGACAGAACAGGATATTCCAGATTCAAAAGAGTAACAAATTGAAATAACATCATCTACAGTGGTCATTTATCAGAGAATGCTTACTAGACAAGACATCTCAAAATAGGTAGAATCATAGAATGAAGGTGCTACTACCATCATACTGGGGGAAACTATGTCTCAAGCAAACCTCAACATAGGGAGCATGAAGAATCCTTATGATAAAATCGATGTCAATACTACAACCAGCCATGTCACGAATCTTCATCCACCCATCACCCCATCCACGAATTGGGACCAGCATTAAAAGGAAGATTTGAATCAAATCACAAAGAACATTATCAAAGCAAAAGAAGTTGGGAAGCATAATGGACAAATCAAATACACATGGATACCAAAAAATTACAAAGAAAGATTATCCCTATCAAACTCCATTAGTCAAAAAAACTATGGGGAAAAATAAAAAAGGGAAAAGTATCCATCAAATATGTCCACAAAGGAAAAAATAGGCTTCTCAAGCAACATACAAAGTATATCAAGCGGTTGGTCCTAATTCCATGCACACTTTCATATCCACCCATCATTGCTCATCTTCCCAAGTTTGGAGAGTCGAAGGTTCCAAACTATCAACCAATCCATCTTTTATTCCTAAACACACTCCATCCATGCCTCCATGCATGATATCCAATTCTCACATTGATCATCTATTGTCATCCACCCTTCATCATAAGGATTTAGAAGGCACTCTATCGCGATGTGCGCACAAAAAACCTCGATATCAACAAAGCAGATCAAGAATCTCAAAAGTTGCATTCAAGTGCACGCATCTTGGAAAAGTAGTTTCTTCAAGCAAGATAACAATGGCACATTATGATAGAAGTATCTACATTGACACCACCAGGTGGTTCAACATGAGCTTAAAAATCTTTCACAAAAAAATCAAAAAATATGAAAATAGTAAAGATAAAAATCGTCCTCTAGTGAAAACCACATGGGTGGCGCTTTGGGCAGGTACCATGATGAAAACCTAGCAAATAGGCGTCATGTGTAGAATCAACCATCTCTATGCACTAATTTAGGTGAAATCATCTTATCTCATCCATCAAAAATTCAACATTCCATCCATCTCATCCATGAACCATTTATCCAATCCATCTGCATCCATCTTCCAAATTATCTTGATCTTGGTAAAATTTTGGTGCACACTTTACACTTGCTTATGGTAAACATCTTGATATGGGTCATTTTCATTGATCCTATCTTACCCAACATTATTTGAGCCATGAAGCACTATCCAAATGAGCATCCTTTGTTCAAACACCTTATCTTATCACAAGATATTCCTCGACATCCTTTACATGCTATCCCATATCCATCCATCCATACATCTATCCAAGCATTCATCCATGACATTCTATACATTGTTAGACATTGGGGGAAGATACTTACATCTTGCTTTGGGAGTAAATCTTGATCTATATCTTCCAACTTATGTGGTGATCCGAACATTGGCAAACATAAAATCAAATTGGTCAAACCACTTGTGAACAAAAATTCCAAATCACTAGACCATGGCATATTTTGACAAGAAGATGTTCATTATCAAGATTTATCTTTCATCGAACATCCATCCAAACAAACAATATCAGTTGCATCTAATTGGTACTTCAATGTCGTATCAAATTATCTAAAACCAACTTTTGTTGCAAATCAAGCTTCAAAATCCTGATCAATCAAATCCAATCAATCCATCATCTTGGGATATCCATCCTAATCCTCATGTTTTTTAACACTATCCTTGCATTGTTGTGTATCCTCAACAATGTTATCATCATCAATCCCTCATCATCTTGGGATATCCATCATAATCCTCATGTTGCTTAACACTATCCTTGCATTGTTGTGTATCCTCAACAATGTTGTCATCATCAATCCATCAATCCGATCAATCAACCCTAGCTTGGTTTTCAACAAAATCTCAAACAAAACACTGACATCATCACACATGTCCATATCCAAAATGTCAAAATTGGGCAAAATATCCAAAAACATTGAAAAGAACAAGAAAATCCAAAATCATATCAAAATCCAAAAACATTCATAAAAATAGAAAATGTCAAAAACATGGTATTCGAACTATGTCATCTCTAAGCTTAAACGTAGGCAAGGCTAATATTTGATCAGCCCCTGAGACACAAAAACACTTAAAAAACATAAAATCCAAAAACATTCATAAAATATCATAAAACACCAAAAACATTAGAAAATTTAAAAATCAAAACATTTGTAAAACATCTCAAAAATACCAAAAACAACCTCAAAACATCAAAAACATCCAAATATTTGAAAAATCCATCCATCCCATCTCGCTTTCACCCACAATAAACATCACTCATAATAAATCATCGTCATCCTCAATCTTTGGTGAAATAGTAAAAAACAAGTCTAGCAGGTTAAAAGTGAAAACTCAAACGTCAAAGTCTCAAGTCTAGGTTAGTAAGTAAACAAGTTAGTCAATTTTTCGTATCAATAGCTCATCATCTAGTCAATTCCAAATCATCTGATAACATCATGTCCTAGGATGCATCCTTCCTACAATGGACATCACCATTAGGCATCATCGTAGTTTAGTCTTGGCTAGTGGTATTGAAGAACATTAGCTTATTTGTTTACTTGATCTTTTTCTTGTTGATTTATCTTATTGCACTCATTTCGATGACCTCTCAATGATGTCCAAACAAAAGGATTTAGAGAGAAAGAAATGGGGCAACGATCATTATCTTTTTATCTATTGTGCTTGTTAGATGTTCTTGTAATATAACCTTGGTCATGCGTGCTCTATTTGGTTTGTAGGGAAGGTGTTCTAGGTGTCTTGTTGACCACATATGAAGGCTTGACTTTCTATGTTTTGGTTTGAGATGTTTGGAATATTTGAACTGCATTTTAAATAAAGTTTTGTATGTTAGGTGTGAACATGAGTACTCCTATCTGATTGTCGAGTTAAAGTCCATCTCACTAGATACAATGCCATCCTGGTTCTTTATACCTTGATATATCGTATCTATGTGTGTTATCAAACATAAGGTAAATAGCCCTTTTAAAATCCCAATTCCCGATAAGCAAATCATCATCATTATCATCATCATCTCTAATAAAGTCTAGCAGATCATGGACTTGTCAGATCCTCTTTTCATCATCTCATTTCTTCTATCCTCTTTTCATGCTAACATAATATCATGTCCATCATGCATCCATAAACCATTAGCATACATACATCTCATAATCATAGCATATCATATCATCCATCTCACATGCATTACATTATCATTTAAGATGTTTAGGATAATATAGTTTTGTTATTCTTAGCATCTTAGTTCATCTCATTTGCATCATCATCATAACCATTCATACGTCCATCTTGAACCTCTTTGTCACGAGATCTACCCTCAAATCAAACTTTTCACTCGATCTCTCGAGGGGGCAGTGTACCGGTATACTTCTTTTTGCTGGGGCATCCAAATTTTTTTTTTTTTGAAAAGTTTTTGAATTTTGATCTCAGTACGGTTATTCTTTGAACCAACATAGCAAGTACATTGCTTCAAAGAGGGGACAAATGTAGACACGTAAAATATACTGATTGATCTCGTGTACCTAATCCTGATTTACTAACACCAATTCATCCTGAATCACTTTGTTTCTAACCATTTAATCGAATAATCTTTATTTGATTAAATTCATCATATGTCCTCTTTTAATTAAATAAATCAATCTTTATTTTATTGAATCATCATATTCTCCTCTTTAATTAAATAAATCAATTTTATTTAATTAGCCTCTAAAGTCATCTCCTTTAAATTGAATAAATTTATCTTTATTTAATTAAGTCAAATATCATTATTCCTCTCATTTTGATTTATTTAAATCCTAAAATCTAAATCACAATGTCAAATTAGCTAATTTCCATTAAAATTAATCAAATCATGATTAATCCTAACTCTAATCCATCAAATCCTCTAGATTTTTTGACTTGCTCATGAAAATCAATCTAATTAATTTATAAATCTCTTATTTTCATTCAAAAAGGCATCAAAGATGGAATATTCCTCAAATTTGAAAATCTCCCCCCAAAAGGACTTGTCTATCCAACAAGAGATTAAGGGCCTTTACATGTCCTTTTTCTTGAGCCAAGTGGCATTAACTCTTCTTTCTTCTCCCTCCAACATGTCATTTCTCCAAACTTGAATTTTCACCTAATAACATTAATGTGCACATTCATCAAAATGTGCTCCACCTTTGTCCACTCACATATTGACAAGTGGCATTGTGTTATTGGTTGGTGTTTGATCCCACATTCATCCATTTTGCCTATTCCTCCATCATTCTCTTCTATAAATAGAAGGTTCTTTTACTAATTTGGGATCCACAATCTTAGGAATTTTCATCCACAACTTATGCAAAATTATTATCTTCATTGTTTGGAACAATCTTCATCCATTTTTCATAGTTTTTCATCATTTCATAGCTAGGTTATGGAGAAATTTCACCAAGGAGCATCAATCTTCATCCATTGATCATCTTCAAGCTTGCAAGGAATTGGGAAAGGGCTATTTTCCACATCAAAATAGCACCAATTCCCCCATGGGATTGAGATTTTGTTTGCTTTGAGCAAGATTAGATAGTTTTTACTTGTGTTCTTCATGTTATTTCTTGTTCTTTGCATTTCAAATGAATTTTATGGGGAATGATGATTTAACTTGCATAATGGACTAATAATGTGTTTTTTGTTTGTGTTTGTGCAGGTATAGGATCACCATTCACATTTTTTAGGATCACCATTCACAACCACTTTTTGGAATCTTTGAATAGGCACAAATGGGTAATAGTCCATAGCTTCTTTCTTGCCAAACTCAACTTCAGATTTTCGTAAATTGAT
The DNA here is from genome assembly GCA_007258455.2 of Sequoia sempervirens. Taxonomy (NCBI): domain Eukaryota; kingdom Viridiplantae; phylum Streptophyta; class Pinopsida; order Cupressales; family Cupressaceae; genus Sequoia; species Sequoia sempervirens. The sequence continues at coordinate 128,683 of VDFB02052946.1, forward strand.
GAATAATTCTTCTTTCCCTATTTTTTTGAAATAGGAGGCTTGAATGTGTGATCTTGCAATTAGGTATTAAATCTTCTCCCAAATTCACTTCATATTTTCCACTTGCAAATAAGGGAGGGGAGAAAGGGTTGTGCATATAGGGGCTTGCCTAAGTCAAGCCCCATCTCTAAAATGGCTATGATGATGTAAAAAGTGCTTATCCTCGACTGAGTAGAGGAAATGGATAAAAACAAATGATAAATGACAACTGTTGCAACTTACCACTCAAATATGATCTCCTTGATGGAATGAAGTCATGATGCATATCTCATGGAAGGAAAAAAATTTTGTTGATAGGAAGCCCTACAAGTGTTAGTACTCACAAAACAAATGAACACAAAAGATGAATAATCTTACTTATGAACTTCATGCATTGCTAACATGAATCTTGACTAATGAAAAAGTGTTGTAATAATTTTGCTTATTCTACTCTTGATTGCTTTTTTAGGATGGTCAATTTGAATTCAAATTGCCTTCTTTTTTACTTCTAGTTTCAAATAGTGAAAAAGACTTGTACTTATATGTATTTCTTCATTTCCCACAAAATTAATTGTGAAAAGCTAACAAATGAATTTGAATTTGCAAAAAAAAAGTGTTGGCAATACAATATTAAAAATTGGGCCAAAATAGGTTGGTCAAGGGCAGTGGTGTCCTAGACTAGACATATTTTGGGGCTTTGATTATTGTTAAATAAATAAATAATATATTAATTTCTAATCTTATCCTAATTTTCCAAAAAATGATAATAAAATGGGAAAATTATAAGCATAATTAGGTCCAAACACATAAGGGGGAGCTACACATAGTGTGAAATTATCAAGGTCAACAATTTATGACAATGCAATCCCATCTTAAACAATTTCCAAGCACACTTGAAGAGATTCATTTCCCCTTTGATGTTAGCTCTTGAGGAGTTGCATCATCATCTTTAGATGTCATGAGGGCACATTTAGACCCTCATGTTCTTTTTGTCCACACTTATTCATTTGTTAGTTTAGCATTGACTTGGAGAATTTTGAGTAGAATTCAAAAGATTGATCAATATCTTTGAATTTTTTCTTGATCAATTTTCACTTGATCATGCTTGTCACCTCCTTCATTGATTAGGCTTGGGTTTCCTAATTTGATTGTGACATCCTTTAGCACTGACATGATGACAATTGAGCAACTTTTAGAGACATGCACTCATAATTTTCTTCTCATATTCCAATCCCAAATTTGAAGCTCTTCTACATATATTTATGGATTTTTCTTCCTAAAGGAAGAATTTATTTTAGTAGTTTTCTATCATCTTCTACATTTATTATCAAGCATATATCATTAATGTAGTAGATTATATATCATAGAGTTGCATGGTCTCTCTTTTTCTCTCTTACAGACTTTTCCTCACAAGGGGTTTTATTATTCTCATGATTTAGAGAGAATATTTTGTACATTAGTGAAGAAAGTTGTCCTTCAAGGTAGTCACGAGTCATTCCTTCCTTTCACTCTTTTTCTTGTTTTGTCTCTTTTCGAGAGAGGTTTTTTTCTTATAGTTTTTTCTCTATTTATGAGAGAGTTTCTTATACGCGGGCAATTCATCAATACTTGTTTTTTAGACCCATATTTTCATATTTTCTCATTCTCCATAAGTTGCACTTAAGGGATTTTGTTAGCATGAATGAGTTTTTCTACCTATTTGGCTTCCTTGTAGGACCTTTTCACATATTGATGTAATAAGATTAAGACACGTGTCATAATATTATGTTGTTATATGTCTCACCATTTCATATATATACAAAGGTTACCTCATGGTGCATGATTTATCATATGCTCATAATCAAGGTTGCATTGTATCATTATTTGAAAATATTACATAATCATTAATTCTCTCTTCTATGGAAAGAATTTGGTGTTACAAATAATATTGGAATCTCATGAAACCTTGTGATTTATCTTACAAGGTTGTATGATTGAATAATATTTAATCAGATCCATTGTCCATGAATATATAAAGTGGCATCACAACTTAGCTTTTAGTTCTTAAAGAAGAGGATGGGTTATGCAAATTAAATATATGAATTCTTGGAATAGAACGTGGTTTCCATGTTTTGATTATTCTAATGTATATAAACATTCAATTGCACATTAAATATAGATTTAGTTTCAAGGATGTGAGAAATTCGAAATGATTTTACTTTATGATTAATTTGTGATCATTTGAATATTAGTCTAGTTATGTTAAAATTGATGTAAATGTGGGTGACAAACTAACTACTATATATGAATGATGAGGTAGATGCAAGATAGTATAATTTCCCCCTCCCAATTGAGGGAGAGTATCATTAGGGAAAGGGTTGTAGATTGAGGTGGCCAACAACCATACCATGCCTTTGAGAAGAGGTTATTTGCATACACACATGAGGTTTTGTATGTATTTAGAAGTGTTAGCCTAATGAAAGTGTGTCCATCTATACCAATTCACGTGCAAGTATCTATGTCGACAATATTAGTTTAAGGGTCAAAACTTGTCTTGTGTTTCAATTATGGGGTTGGTGGAATTTTTTCTTGATTGTGTTCTCCATGTTGATATGTTAATAATTACCCTACTCTTTGGTCATTGACTAGGTAGTGTGGAAGGATAGCAAAACTATCCTCTACTTAGGTGATTGTTTTCTATATTAAGGGAATTAAAAATTAAGTTTTAATTGATTAAGTATATTTTAAATTAAAATAACAATAATAAACTATTTTTAATTGTATGCATGAATTAATGGTGGCATATCTAAAAATTAATAAAAAAATCCTCTTAATTTTTTGTTACTCTTTTGGTTAACCACTTATCAATGAGGAAAGGAAAACAAAGAAAGACAAGAGTGGGAATTTACTCTAGTTGAGTGGAGAGAGGTGTAATTATGGCACACATCATGTTAGTACAATAAGAGAGAAAGGTGGAAACAAAATGTAGGAGGATTCTTAAGGAAAAATCCAAAGGAAAAAGGGCATGAATATTGTTGGGAGTGACAGGGGTTTGGAAAAGATGTAAAATTCCCATTGTTCTACTTAGTAACTTTCCTATGTCCTCAAGTAAATAGTTTTTAAAGCAACTAACCTTTATGAGCAATACAAATTTTATTTTCAAATATAAAGATAGCATGCACATTTGAAATAAGCATCTTTCAAAATTTTCCTCCATTATATCAAAGTATTACATCTTTTCAATGTATTGATTTCATAGAACATAATTACATGAAAACATTTCTCTTTTACAATTTTCCATAGCAATGGATACAAAAATTCATACAAGGCTCCTTTGAGCTTACTGGAAATATATATACGAATGGTCTAGGTGTCCTCCATCAAATCTTGGTCACATACTGATGAGGAGAAGCATCATTGAAGCACTTTTCCACCAACCTTGGACTAACTACGATCCCCCACACATCTACCAAACTAGTAGATGACCCTACCCTTCAATGAAGAGATTGGTTTGGTAACCTCATAATAATAACTACCTTCCCTGAGCTTGGTGTTGTGTTCTACATATCTAGATCTATCACACAGTGGCTACAACCTACACATATGACATTCCTTGCCTAATATGTAAACCTGAATCACAGTGAACTGTCAGTGTAAATAGTGGAAACTTACACTACTTTGACCAAAGTATTCATCACCCAAAATTTAGAGTGGATGTCATATACTTCACCTACCTTCCTAGCTCAATTTGTTTTGAGCATTCACAACCTATGCATATACTATCCCCTTTTGCCATGGATTAACCTTATCCCCAAGAATAACCTATTATCCTCTATGTTTACTAAGACACTTCTACTAAGTAAATCAAATTAGTTCTATACCCCAACTAAAATAAGCATCATCTATATAAGCTCTAACTTGTTATAGTATTTAATACTAATATAAACACCAATTTCTTAATATGGAGTATGCGCATTCACTCAAACAATAGGGATCCCTAGACTAGATTCATCAAGAAATCCTTCATATATACTAAAGAAGACAATAACCATTTCATGACACAAAATAAATGTCTTATCCCAATTAGATATGACCTAAAAATATTGACAACCTTAAAAAGTGTATAGACATGCTTTTCCATAGTAAATTAATTTATTTCGATACCTTTAAGATGCTTGTTAAATAATGTAATAGGCTTCCCATAGCCTTTTTTATTTTTATATAACAAGACAATAATTTAATAGTGTAAAATGAAGAAAACGATAACAATTGAAAAGGCTTGACTTTGTCAGGACCAACCAACACTAGTGCCTACTCAAGGTTGTCTTTTATCTCAACAAATGCCTTACTTGGTTCTCTATCCCAACTAATAGTTCCCCACCTCTTAAGCATTCTCAATATGGCTTCAATATTTTCTACAAAATTAGGGATAAACCTCCTTACAAAGTTAATTTAACCAAATAAGGATTGGATGCCTTTGATATTCTTGGGATGAGGGATAAGTTCAACAAATTTCACTCTCTCAAGGTATATCCTTAATTTCTTCTTGGACATAATATACCTAATAATCTCAACTTCCTCTACAACAAGCACACATTTCCTTGGGTTAAGTGTTGTTCCATACTCTAGACACCTTTTGAAGATAAACTCCAAATGATTGCAATGTTCACTTCTATCTCTTGAATATGTTGGGAGGTGATCTTGATAAACAACCATGATCGAATGTATTAGGAAAAAAATATTTGCATCCATTTGAAAAGTAGCTACTACTCTTTAGATTAAATGACATCCTCACATAGACATAGGTCCCCCAAGGAGTGGTGATAGTTATCTTTTTTTTAATGAATCATTGATAACCACTTGATTATAACTTAAGAAACCATGCATCATTAATATATGTTATGATCTAGTCACTCAATGTAATAGGTAATCCTTGATAGATAATAGATAGTTATCATTGAGAGACTTGATGTTCAAATTTTGAATTCTACGCATTGCCTTATAGCACCATAACGATAAAAAATACATATCCTTCAATTTGTTGTTATGTGTTTATGTGTATTTTAGCTTAAGCCCATATGTGTGGGCTTTGGTGATTTTTTGACCCTTTATCCATATCCTATAGATATCCATCTATTTCTCCTTTCCTATGTTATTCCCATAGTCTTGTTTAGTATTCACACGTGTCTATTTTTATTCCCTTTCTATGTCCTTACTCCCTCTTTAGTTTTCTTTCTATTTATCACTTTACCCCTTTATTAAGTCATTAAATGTTGTGTATAGTCTCATCCTATGTTAAAACCCCCATGTCATCCTTCTCTAAATCCTACCTTGTCAAGCTTAAATTAAATGTAACTACCTACCACAAGATGGTCCCCTTTGAACTTATCACTCCCTAAAATTGGGTTTGATTCTCATTCACAAATAATGACCATAGTTTGCCACTTGATAAGGCGACCTTTAATCTTCATCCTCCAACCACCAATTTGGAATACAAGAATAATTAATTTCTAAGAATTCCTACCTACTAATTTTTCATCCTTGAGCTCTCCCTTAGTAAGATCTTTAATTCAAGCTACCTTTATCTCATCTTAATGTAGGAAAATTGAAATTTTGAGTTGTTGGTTTTGTTTTTACTATCTTTACTCAAATAAAACACCCCGACATTACTTCAAAAATTGTAGGAGTGAGATAACTTCATACCCAACTTAAATAATTTTTATTTTTCCAATGAATAATGTTACAACAAGACTTTAATAGTAGGTAGCTAATTTCCAAGGGTTTTCATTGGGTGAGTCATTTCCATTTATGATTTTTATTTTTATTTGTTTATTTATCTAGTTTTTTATAAGATCCTCTCATGTACATCTCTCTCACTTCCTCAAATCCATTCTCATCTATTTCCCACACCATTTTAATCTATTTTTCATTACTACCCTCTCCATTTTCATTTTTAAATCCATAATCCTTACGCGTTTCCACTTCCTCTTGGTTTCCCTCAAAAGCTCCATTAACCCACCTCCATTTTCCTAACCTATAGACCCCACACCATCTTTAATTTCCATGGAGCTTATTTTCCATTTGTGTGTTTCCCATCACCCCTTTTTTGAAAGAAAGCCATTATTTTTCATATTTGACAGTTGTGAGCTATTCCTAAATAAAAATCTTACCTAAGTGGCTTAGAATTGTGGTTTATTATTGTTATATAATTCAACATTAAATTCCAAAAATATTTTTTTGTTTGATCCATTGCCTTATTCCAAAACCTTTCTCCTACCCTACTTTTTTATTTGTGTTTTTATTATCCATTAACATTATCTTAATTGTTTTACATAGTTATGCTTTGATTTAGATTTATTTCATGACATAGATTAGCTTATCATCATGTTTTTTTATCAATATGTAAATGTGGACCCAAGTTTAAATCACACAAGAGGATTAACTAAGGTAGACTCTCCCTTAACCACTTATTTTTATGGGGTTTCCACTCACAAATTCAAGTTGTGGGTTAGATTCAAAGAGTTTTCTACGTTTCCAAAAAAAGGTGACATAAGTAAAGTACCCCTCAAAAATACCGAATAATCCCTCATATAATTTTCAAGTGACACTATAATAAGTTCAAGGTCACCCTATGATGTCAAGGGAATTATATTGGTTGTCAAACATGACTAAGGTCACCAATAGGCCTCCCCTTCTTGACCTTGGGTCTTAAATATCTCATTTGCAAGCTTAATTTTTAGCTACAATTTAATATTAGTCTCTAAAAGTCATCCTTGATTAAAAAAAAAAAAAACATTCCTCTACGAAGTGAAGATGCTTTGATTTTATATTTGATATATTTTTTCTAATCATTTGAGAATATATGGTTCTTTTTTCATTTTGGAATTTGCATTGCATGCCAAGAGTTGAAATATATTAGGAAACCCTTAAATTTTTCTATTAGCCATTTCTATCAATTTGAGAAGCCTACGATTCAATTTTTTAGTGAAATTATTCCATCCTTCCAAGTTGATTAACTCTTTTCAATTATTTGTATTAGGACCTCTTAAATTTACATGTAATTACATGTTTGATGTGATTAACTAGTATGTGCACACTTTCAAGAGGTGGGAACCCCTCCTAATAATTGTCAGACAATAGCCTTCTCTTGGACAAGGATGTCTCTTGGGCAATATTATTATGGAGGTTGTTAGGACTTGTCAATATTGTCATGATGGTTGTTTGTACTTAAGAAACCTTAACCTTTTGATCCTAAGGAATCCAAATTACATAAGCAATATTAGGGGTATCTTCTATTTTTTTTTATTTGACAACTTTGTTCATAGGTGCATCTAGACCCACTTTCATTTTCCTTTCTTTCCATGGTAAAATTTCTATTTTTTTAATTTCTAAGTCTCAGTTGTCCAAGTTTAGTGTATTTTATCCAATGATCATCCAATTTTTAGTCTAGCTCTAGTGTTTATCAATTATTATAAGGATAATTGGAGATATCATTATGTACTATTAATTTTCACTTTATATGCATGTGCAAAACCACACATGAAAGAAGAACCAAACGTTTCACACACACGTTAATTATAAAAAGGTTCATCTTTTTGGTTATTTTATTTGGTAAACATTAAGCCCAAGGTATTGTTATCACTTGAAAAATATCACATTCATCCTCCTTGAGATGGTCTCACTTGAAATTGATAGATAAAATGGACAAGGGGATCACACAACGCATGCAAGACACATTTATATGTCGGCCACAACCATAATCATTGATGTTATCCTTGTAAATATTTTTCCCACTAAATTGAAAAAGAATACTATTGAATGGTTTTACACATTACCACCATGCTCTTTGCTCTCATTTATAGACCTTGCACATTATTTGACCAACCATTACTAATTTAGCATTAAGCCAAGGTTTCATTAATATAACTCATGCATTATAAATAAGATCCACTAGAAACCAACCATGAATTCACAAGTAGTATTTTCTTGCTACTCGTTCACTTGATCTTCCATCCACCCAATGATGTCGTGCAACCAATCTTTTTTAAAAATATTTTTCCTGTAATGAGCTTAGCCCAAGCTGACTCAAAAACTCTTCTTTTGCTGCCTTTGGAATTTTGTCAAACAGTTGGTGTGCAAGCTGATATAGGCTGATAAGAACTTTAGATTGATTTATTTTAGCTTTCTTGTTACCAAAGATGTTTCTTTGAATGTTTCCGATGGTATTAATGATTTCCAATGACAACTATGAATGTTTCTAAGATGAAATGCAATTGTTTTAATGCACTTTTGATGCATATAGATGACTGAAACTACTTGCAATATGCAACTACATCAACTATAAATTATGACAAACACTTTGGATGCAACCTCATATGGCATTTATGTACTTACAACCTAGTGGCATTAATACAAACACTTGGTATGCAATATTATAACATTATTTATGCCAAAAGAGAACCTACAACCAATTGACATTTTGTCAAACAATTGGCATGCAAACTAATAAGCCGATCATGAATGACAATAACATATTCAATTACAATTATATCAAACCAACAACTTATATCCCCTTTATTGCAAATATAATGTCAACTACAATGCTAGTATAAAGTGGCAAAGACTCTTGGCATTACATTTGACTTCAATATATGCTATTGCTGATAACAAACATGCACCTATAGCTGATATGTAAAACTATTTTATATCGTATGATGAATGCATACAAATGTAGAAGAACCTAGTTACATTGTGCGCCCTTGATTGGAGATGATGAAGCAAGTACCAAAAAAAGCAAAATGAACTCCTTCCCAACCAAGTCGAATTCTTCAACTAGTCGCCCTTGCTTTCTGATGTAATTGATGCCAAACAAATAATTCACAACCTTCTTGACTCCCAATCAACATTGAAATTCACTAGATAGACCCAAAGAATGGAGTGCTTCCCTTAGATGACAAAATCATTGCATGAGGACCCCTCGATGAGAAAAATCGAACCTCTCACACAAGCTGTTATGATGACTGGAAAATTATATCACAATATCACAATATGTAAATCGACCTTACAGTTGAAGATGTGAAGGGATCCCAAGCAAGCAAAATGATCTCTTCAATCACCAATTGAACCTCTCTCAAAATCGGCCTTTGGCCACAAATTTTGCCACAATGAGAAGTCTGAAGTAACCTCTCCCACAACTGCAATAATTCAGATGATATTTCACATCCTCAAAATTGCTATCAATAGGAAGTTTTCATTTCCTATGATCAAGAAGAAATCTATAGAAACCCTTGGCTCCACAAGATGAATCATCAAATATCAATTTCAAATCTAGATGTCTAGAAGCTTAGGCAACCCCTCTATTTATTCTTTTTCTCCAATTCTTCAAGAAGCTTCTAGAATATTATTTTATTTTTTTATTAAGTGACTTTAGGATATATTATTTTATTCAAGTCACTTTATTAAATTAATTAAATATAAGGTCACCTTATAATATTGATTTATTTGATAACCTTATAAATAATTAACTTAATAACACTTTTAATTTAATTAAAATAATTAATTAGTCATCCTAATGAAAAATCATTATTTTGGACAACCTAATTAATTAATTTAATTAAATCAATCTACCTTCAAAACAGGGACATTACATTTCCACACATCAACAAAACTTAATTTTTAGAAAATGTCATTTTCCATATGAATTAGCGCTAAGCACTAATGAAATTAATTGCATATTTGATGATATAGAAAAAATCTAAGTCTTACACTTAGATACACCAAATAATTTCACTTCATTTCACAGCCATCCTAAACATTTATTTCCACTTCTCTCTGAAAGAGGGTTGATCCATTTACCATGATGAAGACTTCAAAGAAGGACAAAACCTTATCCGACACTCATATAATCTTGTGATCACCACCATAAATTGGAACATTCCCTAAATTAGTTTTGTACCTTTGTTAATCACATCCAATACCTTGTCAACATTGACCATTTAGATATACTCCCTACAAAAATTCCTAACAACATACAATGGTTAGATAAAATGATTACATACAAAACACTCATGACACATGCTCCTCACAAAGTTATTGATAATAATGAAAAGTTTCTCAATATATAAATCTATATACAAAGTTACCACACCTAGTACAACCTTGGTTGATGATGATTTTGACACCAGGGAACCCCCACCCTAGATGCCTAGACTGTAACTTTTTTTTTTTTTTTAGACTGCAGGAATCGGGTAGCACGACCCCCTATAAACTGCAGTGCGCCTGGTAAACTTTTTAACGTGACCGACGGCACTAGTGCGACACGCCCTCCGGTACCACGGGACGGGGGAGACTAGAACTCGTGACCAGTAGAGCCGCAACGGAATTACTTAGCCAACCGAGCTAAGGCCCCCGCCCCTAGACTGTAACCTTATCATGCACAAAAAAATAAATTATTTTTACATGTTACTACCTCCTAGATTAAACTACCATTTACTAAAATGATTCAACATTGGTGTTATGTCATGATGGACTTCGCTTTATGTTTATTTTTTCATGTCTTTGTATATTTTTCACATGTTGTATCTATCTTGTTGTATTATCAATAATTTAAGGATGATGAAAAATATGAAGGATATGTAACCCATAGTTGTCTTTTAAATCTATTTATTCTACCTTTCTTTTTTTCCTTGATTGATTCTTATCCATTAATGAAGGGGATACTCAAACCAACACCCACATATAACACAACAACAAATATTAGCACAAAAAATATAGGACATAAAACAACCCACTTTTAATTACTTTCAAAAAATGAAATTACAGATTCAAAAATTGTAACCTCACTTTCCCCTTTTATTTGACACCAATAATTGCCTTAGAATGTTTTATAAAGTGTAACTCCCCCTTTTGTTTTGGCACCAAAATTCTAGCCATTCAATTTTCCACCCAGGAAGATATTTGATTGAAATTCACTTTTTGGTGGAATAGCTTCCCGAAGCCATAACTTTTGTCTCAGGTGTTCGATTTTCTATTATAATATATAGTTGGAAACCTTTCGAAGAGATCTAGAACATTAAAATGATTATTTCATCCATTTTTGAGTTTTTCTAAGGCTTATAAGGGTTTCAAATTTTAGTTTGTAGCTGTATTAGAGAAATTTCCCGAGACGAAAAACTTTAATATCTTCCAAACAATACAAGGTATTGGGATGATTCTTCTACCATCAGATGCATTTTTCAATTCCGCTCCTTGGGGTAAATTTTCAAGTATGTATGAACCCATTTAGTCTGAATCACGAAAATAGTAAGTGATCGTTTTTGACCTATTTTGACTCCTAGTGCTAGGGAGCATTGTTGGGAGCTTGTTGTGTTAGGATTGAAGTTCTAGAATTCTTTAACCTTGATTCAAGCCCCTTAAATTGAGTTAATAGTTGTGAAAGAGAGATAATGGGTGGCGATGAATGCCTATGTGTTTGGAGGTAATTTATGCCTTTGAGATGATCACTAAATCTTGTTAAGGCTTGATGCAAGCCAATTAATGATTATGTTTGGAGATGCATTTGTAGCATGCGTTTCCAATAAATGTTAATTTGTTGATATTGATTGTTGATGGTTGTTGATACTTGATGTTAGCAAACAAGAATTGATGATAGATTCCTATAAAAGGAGAAGTGCTCTTTGTTCTTTTTATACTTGAGTGATATCTAATGTGTAAGTGTTCTAGGATGATGAATTTGAATATAAAACCCTAGGCATATAATGCAAACTTTTGGTACCCATATCAATGAGTAACAAATAATTTTTTTAGGATTGTTGGCCTTAGAAGGTAAGAATTTGAATTTTGGAAAAGAAAGAAGTGATCATGCACCTAACTTAATGCGAGAGACATAATTGCAAATGCAATCTAGTCCAAGATATGAACATGCCAAAATAATTCAAATTTGTGCTAAACTCATCCAAAACATAACTAAATATAACTTACAATGAATAAAATAAAATAAAAATATACAACAAACTCCTCCCAATTATAATTAACCTAATTACATCAAGAAATATAATCTATAAAGATAACAAAGAGAGAAGCATTTGATATCATGATAATAGAAAAATATTTAAAGCCAATATTTAATTTTTAAATAAAAAGAAATCAAGATTTTAAAATATTTATTAAAAATAGAAAAACAATAAAAAATACTTTAAAATTACATAAATAATCTTTAAATATACATAGAATAAATAATATAGATAAATACAATAATTGTTAAACAAAAATAAATTTTATTTCCTCTAAATAAAATAATTTTAAAGTAAAAAAAAAAACTGTCAAATAAAGAAAATAGCTGGAAAGATTTTTCTAAATAAATTTATTTAAAATATATCCATCATAGTTACAATTCGCTCACACATATATATATATATTATAAAAAATTCTCCCGGAAGCATAGATCCAACAAATTTATTTGGTTAATGTAGGCCAACCAAACATAACCTAAGGCTAACTGGTGACCCATCATCCTCTTGTACCTTGTGATGGACATGGATAAGGCTATTTTACATCTTTAACATTCTCACAAATACAGGAGGAGGAAGAAGATACCACCTTAGAAATGGCCATTGCTATGCAGTGTGCTCTATCGATCTCTCAGACAACCTCATTTGTCAAAGCCAATTCTTTATCCAACAAGGACATTCAACGGGTAAGCTATATCTTTGTTTCAATAAAAAGAATCCCCATTTTTAATTGAGATGTTTTATGTCGACATTGAAATTTTCTGTCAAATCAGGTCCAAATTGGTTCCAGTTCATTCCAAGGCATCAGGTTGAATTACCATGCTAAAACTAGAGCTATTCGACAATCATCCAGGAAATCGCAAGTAGATGTAGGGCTTGGTGGGTTTTGTGTTAGAGCCACTGCTGCCACAGCACCTTCAGTTCCTCCTCTGGTTAGTTGATTATACTTACTGATCGCCCAGTTCATTACTTTCGAATTATATCTGCTCCGTTTAATCAATATAACGTATAAAATCATTGCTAAGTATAGATTTTTCCAAGGATTATTTCGTTTTCAGTGCATACACACTGATGAAATCGTTTGGGTAAATTTGGCGCATATCTCTTTTCATTGCAGAAACAAATCATGAAACGATTTGGTTATTTTTATGCTTGTCTTTTCAGTGCAGAAAAAGTAGTGAAATTGTTTGGGTATTTTGTGCTTATCTGGTAAACAGATGAGTTTATCATGGGAGAGTTTATTTAGGGTTTTGGCATGCTTTCAAAGAACTTAATGAGATAAATTTACAGTTGCTTGGACCGCATCCTTTAAGATTTATGAACATGAGTCATTCTGCAATGTGCCTTCAATTGTTATGCCACAACCTTGATACTGTTCGCTGGAGTTATCGGCTGCCGTATTGTGGAAGGCTTTTGAACCTGGTTCGCTTTCTCAGAAATGTGTTCATAAAGGGCTTTCAGATTTTCCTGTGTATATCAACAAGTCTATGGTTGCCACTCGGCAGAAGTAGTTCCCCTTTATCTGTGGACAAGTTGCCAGCTGGCAGGAACGGTTCCGCTTAACTGATGTCATGTTTCAGCTGGAAGGAACAGTTCTCCTCAACTGCGTGGAAGTTACTTTTGGCCGAATTGCCTCTGTTGGGTGTATGCTGAAAATTCTTTATGCTTTTCAGTCATTGTTTCCCTGAATTGAATGGAAAGTTTCTACTGACAGTAAGAACATGGTAATAGGCATGCATAAGTATGGGCAGAAGAAGCAGCCTTTTATCAAAAGTTTTGTGTTGTCTATTGATCTTCATGGGCGCATCTTGTGTGGATTGATTGGCAAGGTTTGGCTTTACTCTGGATCGTGGCATTGAGGATGAAACCTATGCACAATATATGTAAGGTAAACTCAGAATAATTAAATGCTTTCCACAAGAAGGGTTTCATATGCAAAATTGTCATGTTGGCTAGGCTGGGACCTAATAAATCGGCTTCACATTTTTTCTTCAACTGCAGTTCTATGGAAGGGACTTCACTAAGGCTTCCCAATCAGTGTTCCAGGGTAAATATAGGAGCCTTTTTGCAGTGAACAGGTCCTGTGATTGTCATAGTTAAGATCTATCTACTGGATGTTTTTAGGAACATGAGTTGCCATTTACTAATTTAAAAAAATAAGTATATTTACTGTAGAAATATTCTTTAGTGATGCCGTCTAGCAATAAAATTCTGAAGTGGTTGCTTCAAATTTTGAGCTTCTTCTCTATAGCAGCCCTTGGAAATCTTCCTCTTACACATTAGCTGCTTGATTTTTTTGCAGAAGATTCCAATTTATATATTTCCATGCTGCCACTCTCTTATTTGGATTAAAAATTGACTCACAGTCCAGTCATACCACATTGATCACAAGGATACGCTCAATACATTCAATGTTTAGTTTGAAATAGCTTATAAGATCTGGTTTGAGAATGTCTTAGTATAACCATGCAGTATAAAATCGTAGGAGATGATGCTATGCATATGTATTGGGATTCTCTGTGTGAAGAAAACTTTCTAATTCTTTTCCTACATATCAACAGCACACTAAGTCATATAATTCAACTTGACCCTGTCGTTTCTGCTAGTACTGTCTCTTTCACTTTAAGAGTATTAAGTTTTGTTAACGGTGCTTATCTTTTATGTTCTAGGCATTGATTATACAAGTTTTTGGTTTAACCCAGTTATAGTTTAGTTTTACCTTTTATAAATTTTGTATATCAATATGGAAATATAATTTTTTTTTGTCATCTCACTGTGAAATTTGTTTTTTCAGACAATTCCAAAGCAGAAGATTCGTATTAAACTAAAGTCCTACTGGATTAAACCAATAGAAGATGCAGCCAAGCTAATCTTGGATGCAGCCAGGTCTACCAATGCAAAAACCATGGGTCCGGTACCTCTTCCAACTAAGCGTCGGATTTATTGTGTTCTATCATCTCCTCATGTGCACAAAGATGCCCGTGAGCATTTTGAGAAGAGAACTCACCAAAGGCTCATTGATGTTGAGAATCCAACTGCATCAACAATAGATGCATTGATGACATTGAATATTCCTCCTGGTGTCCATGTAGAGGTCAAACTGAAATAGGACATGAAATATTATCAAATTCTATTTTTGGCGTTTCTTCTTGTTGTTGTTTAAACAAATTGCAGAGGTTGATATTTCTGCTTAATGGTTCTGCAATAACCAGCAGATAGTATGTCAACATTTACTAGTGCTTGTGTAAATAATGGTTACATTTTTGAGTTGGCATTTAATCTTCTTGATGCTGCTCCCTTTCACTTATTAAAAGATGACATCTTTGTCAAAAGCAAAGGTTTAGGAAATTTGGATTATTGAATGTTATCTTTTTTTGTCTTCTGTTTAAACATAACTTATAAAACTTACTACTCTGAAGAAATATGGCAGAAAAACTGTTCCTGATGAATAGGTTAGGAGATTGGTTACATGTTTTTTCTGACAGCGCTACTTTTATCTTTAAAGTTTTAAATACATTATTGGATTTAGGTTTGCAAGCTGTCAAGGGCTGTGAATAGGTTGTTGTTTGTGAATTTTAATAGTCTAGTCTTCATAGGTGCTTACATTTCTGATCAGAAAATCCAGTTAGTTGAAGTAAACTGGATTTAATCATTTCCTCAACTTAATTGAAATAAATTGGTTCTGAGCTTGTTCTTCATGGGATTTGGTACATCTTTCTTGTTCACTTGCATACAAGTCTAGCTTATTTTGTCCTGGGATTGTTGTTTCCAAGGGAACATGTCAGTTGGATAGTATCAAATGGTTCACTTATCTTGGAAACCATTAGATGTAGTGCAATCAATTTTTACAATATTTGCATATCATATTTTTGTCATTCTTGAATCTTTTGGATAATTTGAGTAATATTATGCAACAGAGGATTTCTTATGCTCAGAAGATATCCTTATTTTTACTGGGGAAAATGAACATATGATTTAACAGGCAAAAGCCAAAATATTATGAATATATCTGAATAGGTTTTATTCTTCCCACTGTTTATGACTTGCTAACTAATAGGATGGTTGGGTGGGTCTTTCTAGGCTTGTTCCCTTATTGTCACTTATATTATAATTATATGTAAGAGAATCAGAAAAATAAGAGCCATAAAACATAGCAACCCTACCAATTCCTTCTTTCTTTGAGCTGGAAGGGGGGATTCCTCCACCTGCTTCAGCCATAGAAACTTCTCTCTCTCTTTCACTTACAGTATTCCACAGCAGTTAGATCTTAAGGGGCAATCCCTTTTCTTCCTCCAGTCCATGTGCTGTGAACTTAAGGAGCAATCTGTTTTCTTTCTCCAGTCTATCCATTCTAGTACCCTTGGAAGTAGAACTAAAGCCCTGGATCAATCATCCACTAGTTTGCATTGAATTTGATGCCTTATCTTTCCTCATTAGTCCAAATTCAATTTTACCTATTGGCTATTGCTGTCTTGGCTTCAAATTTTAGATTGCAGGTGTTGTACGGTAGAACTTGTTGCCTTAAATTTTTTCTGAAGTCTTATTCTGGGTGTTTAATTACAAAAAATCTTTGCAGCATCCATTGCATTCCATTAGAAATTAATGTCAAATTGAAATGGGCGGGCAATAAATGTTTGTATCTGCCATGGTCTCTCACTTGCCTCTACAACTATCAAGAGATCATAATGATAAATGCAATTGTTGAGGTTATGTCTAACTCCAATTGTCTTCTGTAATATCCAGCAGCAAAAAAATGAACTGAATACTACATTTATCTCCTCATATTAATGGTGGCATTTATAGTTCATTAAATCACTTCCCTGTTTTTAGTGTTATTGGCTAATGGGTCGTCCATCTTGTTGACAACAAATCTGAGATGACATTTTTGTGGCTTTACGTATTGCTTGGTTGACCTTCATGTCATAGATCGAATGTTTGATCCTTGCCCCCATGTGAATTTTCATCGTTTGTTGCCTTGGTCGAGTTCTTGGTTGTGTATTCATGGCAGACTGGTATTCATAATTTGAATAAAAGCCAAAGGAGTTTGATTTGCTTATGCCTTTTATGTCAAGTTTGTTCATTGACTTGTTAATGGAAGTTACATTTCACTTAATGGCTCATTTCTGCCTATTTAGTGACCCGATACTAATTAATATGGATCTATGGGTTGGGTTGGCTGGTTAAATACCCAGCTCTTGATACATTGCGATGGTTAATATCATCATTTGAAGTATGTCTTGCCTGGAAATTTCTTGTGGAATTGGTGGCATACATATTCTTGATTGGGCTTTTAGTATAGCTAATCTGTGTTCAAAGGTACAAGTGGCAAGGTGGAACAGGTTCCTTTTCGACCGTGGGATCCATGGCTATGTGGTAGTGTTTCGTTGGCTTTTGTAGACCAGTAGATTAAATCACCCCCACTTGGATGATTTGCAGAAGACATTGGTCTTGGGTATAGGTTGATCTGAACCATTGGTGATCATTGATCTTGGGGATAGGTTGATCTGAGCCATTGGTGATCATTGAGCTTAAGGTGAAGATAGGAGGCATTAAGAAGTGGGAACAAGCAAATGTGATGAGAACACATGTTTGAATTTGGCTGACTTCTGTGTATCGGCAAATGGTTCCAACCAATGCCATTGTGATCTATAAATCTATGTAACCACATATTTTTTGGCTAGATGAATCTTTGCTGTTGATTGTGTTAGACACTTAATGGGTAAAGAAAGAATATGGTCGGGGGAGTATGAGTGAACACAAGGCATGATTTGGTGAATAGCAGCCTATTGGTAGATAAAGCTACCTAGCGCCTCACCTACTCCGACAACCATTGATCTTGATAGAGGAGATCAAAGCTATTGATTTGAAGCAGTACTGGAGCTTCTTGAATGGCCAGATCAAGTGGTTGCGATGCATCCACGTGGTATGATCCTCTTGATATATGTATATTGGTGGGTCACAGAGTATACATTTCAGGGCATTCATAGACATGTCGAAGATATTGATCATGAATGATATCAATAAGGTTTGTTGGTTAGTGTTGAGTCTTGGCGAATCAAATAAAATATAGTTAAGTGTTGCTTAACCTCATTTTCTGCTTAAATTTAAGCAGTTGGAGTGTTCCCATGGAAAATAAAAAAATGTGGGAAGAGGATAATTTAGAATCTTTTCCTATTTTCCAGGAGCAGCTACTGTTTAGGCAATACAAATAAGCTGTCAAAATATAAGGGGGGCTGAAAATAAGCAGCAACTGCAGCTTCACAAATTTCCTTCCCTCCTTTTTATTTACCTCCAATTTCCCCCTCAAAATTTTCCCTACAGAAATTATTATTAATAGTATAATACTATTCATTCATCTAAATAAACAGGTAATAAATTGTGATACAGTGCAACAATAAGGTACATATTTTTATACAAAAAATTAAATTTTCAGTTTTATTGAAAATAATAAATTTGATTACGGTTCTTCTTTGAAATATTGATCTTGCACCTACATCTACCCATTTTTTAAGAATTTAATTGCAACAAAGATAATTTTTGTTTGAATGTGTACAGTGTTTTTTATCTTTATTTATAACTGTCTGAACTTTATGAATGATTTTACAAATTCTGTAATTAAGATGACAAAGCTGTGTCATTGGAGTATGATGCATATGCCATTGCAGATATGTTAAATGTAAGAAGAAGATAATTTAAATATTAAGTGAATTTGAACTGCAAAATAAAATCCTCAAATAGTGAAATGTAGCTTTGTGGTAGATCTGTTTTTCCCTGCAGCTACTTTGGGAAATAGTTTATCTATCCCATTAAAATACAGAAAGAAGTAGATCTTCAAAATAAATTCCTCTCAAACAATAAAATGAATCCTTTTTCCTCCATCTACTTTGAAATTTTGAATAATATTTGATCTATCCTCTTCTTGCTTCATCTCTTCAGCACCATAAATTGGCACTCCTAGTACTTGAGCATTAGACATATCTGATAGGGTACCTCACAATTTGTATTAGAGATAAAATGCATTTGTTTAGGTTTCTGTATAGATGATTTACATATATTGTATGTGGATGGAATGGTGGAGTTTACAAATCCGTATGCAATCTCACGGTAATAAAATTACTAAAATCTAACAATTTTTGGTTAGATTTGATATCAATGCTTGATTAGACAGACAGACGGTACTCAACTGAAATTCGAAAATTTATATAATTTTTTCATTTTATATATTTTTCCATCTTCTAGTACCCTTGTACAATGCTTTGCAAATGGTGTCCCCATCCCAGTCTCGGTCTCCCATATCTGAAACATATGTTGTTTCTGAGTGAATATGAAAATATCCATTTGAATGGTATGTATAAAAAATTGCAGTTTTTGAATTTGTGCTGTAACAATTCATGGAAATTATATTTCTGAGCCAATTGTCAAGGATTTCTCATTCCCCTTGTAATAGGTAAAGTCCCATTTAATGAATTTCCTAGAGCAAAAGAAGGAATACAATCTGCAGCCAAGTAAAGAGTAAGTTGAATGTCATCTTGTAATGTTCTGATTGATGGCACATAGAATATGATGAAGAAAACAAATTAATAGAAAGGAGAACTTAAGGAAAGCAATTATAGAAGCCTTGTAAGTGCATGGATAACATCAGAACTATTAAGGCTTAACAACTTTGAGCAACATTAATAGGAAAATTGAAGACAACAATATAAAGCTTAAATGCAATTTCCTAACAAGATAAAACATGTGACTATATTAAACAAGAACACATTACACATGATTAGGCTCAAACGTGCACCGTACACAATGGGGAGGTTTACTTCAAATACATGAGAATGGATCTCCACCATTCAATCCGCATACAGTATATATGAGAATGGATCTCCACTGTTCCATTATGCTATTAGATGATCAGAACAGATGAAGGGGAATAGCCAAAGTTTTGAATATCTAAAATATGAATAGACTAACCAAATAATTTAACTCAATATAAGCTACATGGGGTTAGACTTCTTAAAATTTAGTCTCGGGTCAATCCACACTGTCAGGGAATAGACTGATGAGGAATTACAAGCTGTAAAATCTGAAATTATACAAAACATTCATCAAAATTGAAATAAATAAGATGGAGATTACACTATGGTCAACGCACAAAATATGAGTTGAGGAGAGTATTGGGTGCATGTCAACATTTTTGGATAGTAGGGGATCGATGGATCAAAACAGTAAGCATTTTAGTGATATACCAATCTGTCCTGTCCATTAATTTGTAGAAGAAGTATTTGTAAGGTGTCATATTAAGGGAGGGTGGAATGTTTTTAATAATAGGTTTAGTGGATTGTATAATGCATTCGAATAGCAGGAGCCATTGATCATGGAAAATCAACACAAAATCTATGGTTCACCGTTCAATTCTATTTAATGTATCACAAATATGTAGATATAGTTTTTTATGTTGTTAAAATACAACTGATATCCATTATATGCTTTTCATGTTTTTCTATTTTTATGTTGATACAAACCGTATTTTGTTGTTTCTTTCTTTGAAATTGTTAGTCCCTGTCTTTATAAGGCAGAGAACTATTGTTATCGCCTCAATCTAGTATATTAAAATTGTGCTTTGGGAATGGCGCTAGAAAATAAAACTAAAGTATAGCTTATGTTCAGGGGAGTATTTAGAAAAAGTGAATTTATTTTCTTGTTTTTGCAATTTTGTGATTGGTGGGTGTAATTTTCCTCGTGGTTTTGGCATTTTGTAAATATTTTTAATAATAATTATTTTTGTAGGGAGCTTTGCTATTGGAAATATTTCATGAGTTTTTTGTATAGTCGTGTCTTGCCATGCACTTTTCGTGGGGACGCGTGGTGTTTTGACCAATACATTTGCATTTACTATTTGCGTCTTCTCATTTATTGTGAGTATGTTGGAGTGCATCCGTCATTAGTGTATTATGGTGTGAAGGTTTAATGCTGTTGAGAGAATTGTTATCCACATTGTTTGTTCATTGGGTCAGGTTGTTTGAAGACGCTTAAGCTTGCGTCTGTTTGGAGGGTTTTCATCTAGTTTGTTAGAAGCAAGAAAGGTGGCCTTTGTAATTTTTTCCGTTTGCCTGTTGGTTTGCTTGGATTGGAAGCGAGAAAGGTGGCCTTTGTAAGTTTCTATATCTTTGCATTTTATGGTTGATTCCCATTGTGTGAACCCATGCATTGCAAGTATTTTTTTTGTTGTTTGCCCATTTTTCTTAGGTTGTTTTTGTGAGTGTAAATATGGGTAAGTGTTTCTTGTTTGTATAGTCATGTCTTGCCATGGACTCTTTGTGGGGGTGCGTGGCGTCTTCAACAGTACATTTGCATTTACTATTTGTGTCTTCTCATTTATTGTGAGTATGGTGGAGTGCAACCATCATTGATGTGTTATGGTGTGAAGGTTTAACGTTGTCGACCAAATTGCTATCGACATTGTTTGTTCATTGGGTCAAGTTGTTTGACGAGGTTGAAGCTTGCGTCTGTTGGGAGGGTTTTCATCTACTCTGTTAGAAGCGAGAAAGGTGGCCTTTGTAAGTTGTTATATCTTCTACAGTGTCGTTTTATTGTTTTTTGTATCTTTGCATTTTATGGTTAATTTCAACTATGTGGACCCATGGGTTGCAAGTGCATTTAAATTTATTACTTGCTGCTTATTCTTTATGGGTTAGTGTCTATTGTGAGTTGAAATGCTTAGTTGCACTTCATTAAATATTTCTTGGCTCTGAAGTTTTTATTGTGTTGGGCAAAGTATTCTTTGAGTTGTTTGCCCATTTGCTCGGATTGTTTTTGTTAGTGTAAATATGGGTTAGTCTTTCTTCTTCGGTGCATTGCAATCATGGGATGCTTTTATGGCTTGGTCGCTGTTGTTGAGTTAGATACTTAACACTGTAATTTGTTGATATGGATTTCTGTGCTACTTATGATTAAGAGTTCGGTCATGCATTGCAAGTGCATTTGAATTTATTGGTTGTTGGGTATTCTTTATGGGTTAGTCTCTGTTCTCGAGTGGAATACTTAGTTGCAGTTCATTAAACATTTCTTTGTTTTGGAGTTTTAGTTCTGCTCGTCAAAGTATTTTTGGTCTTGTTTGCCCATTTGCTTAGGTTGTTTATGTGAGTGTAAATATGGGTTAGTGTTTACAGTGTCTTAAGTATTTGTGTCAGTTAGGGGGCTTGGTTTTGTGAAGGCTTTCGATAGCAACCTATGCAACACTTCACAATTTAAATGGAATTGTGGACTAGTGCAACATAGTTTTCCCTCAGAAGAGCGTTCATAAAATCAAGTCTCCCTAATTCATTTGTGAATGCAACAAAAGTGATGACTCTATAGGGGAGAGGAGCCGAGACATGTGCATCCAATTTTCGACACTCCACATGAACAAAACAACAATATTTTTATGTATTGTTTTTTTGTCTATGAAGAATTTTTATGTCTCCACCCCCAGTTTTCCCAATGGCATCGAAGCAACCAACAATATTATTTTTTGCTGAAATTAAAAAATGAAGCATTTCTTATATATATATATATATGTGTGTTACTTCCATTCTTAATCATGAGAAGCATATTATCATGCTAAGCTATTCACAGTTTGTGGAATTGGAAAACGAGGCGTTGGTAAGTTCCTATCTTTTTTACAATGTCGTTTTATAGTTTTTTGCATCTATGCATTTTATGGTTAGTTTGTATTGTGTCCAGTCAAGCATTGCAATTGCACTTGCATTTATTAAACAATAATGAAAATTAGATCCAAGTAATTGGAAAATATGTGGGTATAAAATCATTGTATCCATGTGGTGTTGTTTGCATTTTGTGTGTAAATATCTATTTTCACTATTCTTTATGGGTTGGTGTCTATTGTCAAGTTAAATACTTATCTGCACTTCAATTTATTCGATCAAGATCATAATAACTCGTAATTTAAATAGTTCATGGTTTTGAAGTTCTACTTTTGTTGAGCAAAGTATTTTTTTCCTTGTACAAATAATACGCAAAAAGCCATGAAATGCAAAAGTGTGAAAAAGTGTGAAAAAGTATAGAATGACAGTGTAAACGATAGAGGAACACCTTAAATTGTCTGAAGTAAAGGACTTTGACAGTGGAAGTAATTGTTCCTGTGCACACTACAGTAATTATTATTATTAAAAATATTTACAAAATACCAAAACCACGAGGACAATTACACCCGCCAATCACAAAATCGCAAAACAGGAAAATAAATTCGCTTTTTCTAAATACTCCCTCGAACATAAGCTATACTTTAGTTTTATTTTTTGGCGCCATTCCCAAAGCACAATTTTAATATGCAAGATTGAGGCGATAACATTAGCTCCCCGCGTGGACAAATTGCAAAGGCCAATTTGAGAAAATTGCAGAGACATGTAAATAAAATATGTGTGTGTGTGTGTGTGTGTGTATTTGTATATGTCCATATGTATATGTGTGTATGCATATATATATGTATGTTCGTATATATATATATATATATATATATATATATATATATATATGTATGTATGTATGTATGTATGTATGTATGTATGTATGTATGTATGTATGTATGTATGTACATGTATAATTGTCATTTTATGTTTTATTTCTATGTCCCTCTCACAGTTTCCTCATTGGCCGCTGTTATTTTGCTTGTGCCTTTCTCATTTTCTAATATACGATCTCCCATTTATTGTAAGCAGACTGGAGCACAATCGTCATTAGTGGGCAATGGGATGATGTTATAAATCTATTGAAGAAAGTATTATTTGCATTGTTTGACTCATTTGCGTGGATCCATGGCAAATCAGATATATACACACATATACATATGTAAATATGAGTGCATAGAGATACATGTATATGTATATATATTTTGCTGCATGTATATATATGTGTGTGTGTGTGTCGTTACATATATATATGTGTGTCGATCTATGCATATGTTTTTTTTATATATATGTATTTGTTTACATATGTGCATGTGTATATAAATGTAGACATATATACCTATGTATGTATATATATCTACATTTGCATATATATATATACAAATACATGTATATATATACATATACATATATATATGTATATCTGTGTGTGCGTATGGATACATGGATGCGTGTGCATAGACATGGCATAGTGTGTTTTGGAGTTGATGTTGACTTTGCATGTATCTATGTCAATTGTTTTCTTATTGCAAACTTGCCTCGGTTGTAAAAAAATTGAAACGCTGCTACAAGGAGTGTGCAGAAGCCTGTTTTGAAGTAGCTTGCGCATGCGTAGATACATACATGTATATGTAGATGCATTGAGCTGCATTTGCAAGTGTCTGTCAACTATTTTTTGATTGCAAACGTAGGCCATTTGTGCAAACCAATGTGCAAGGAAAGTGAAGGAGCTGTTCTAAACTGGTTTGGGCAACTATACATGCTGTCACTAGCCATGCATAAAGAAAGGAAATAAGTAAATTGCAATGCTATTTATTTCATAGATAATTGAAAGTTGTAGTTAATACATTATGGTATATGTCAGTGACGTTTCGTTTGAACCTGTTTTGAAGTTGTGCAAAGAGGAGGACAACCAAATTGGAAAAGAATTTGCACCTGTCACAATATCAGCTGAACGTGAAATAGAGATGAGCATTGAGAAGTTTAGCTACTATATGGGTAATGTTTTAATTATTTTGTCTTGTATATATTCACTTTCAAATATTCCTTTGATGCAATGAAGTATGGGCATTAAAGTTACAATACACAATGCAATGTCTTTTCTATTTTTTATTACATGCTTTTCCTATGTTTATTATAAAATTGTGGAAATTATCTCATAAATGCATAGTATGTTTGGTGAGACTTCGTAGCTTTTCCAAATGCATGGAATGAGTAATAGATAATAATTCAGGTTTGTTTTCCATCATATTATGTGTTTTGTTTATGTTTCATATTTATTATATGTTATGGTCATGTGCTTTTGGGATGTTCTGTACTGAAACTTATATGATCTTGTAAGAGAGGGGGACCACAACATGCAAGACCCCAGGTCACAGAGGGTCAAGACGCGAGAGGCTACCCTAACTTACCTCAACTAATGTATTGTTTAGGGTATGTAAGGCGAGGGTAGCGAGGACCGTAGGGCCTCTCAACTACTCAATAGGCCCAAAATGCAGAAAGAGGCTAGGTGAGCTGGTTTCTAGGCTTAACACTTCATCTCAGAAAGCTCTCTGTCCAAGGACAGAAGTGTGAACTTTGGACGACAACACGACGTGCTAGCGTCTTGAAAGTGCGCTATAGTCCGTATGGCCAGACAACGATAAAGATAAGGTCAAGCCACCAAAAACTAGCTAATGACCCAACAAGCTAACTAAAAGGCCAAAATGATAGAATTGAATAAACTAAGTAATCTCTAAGATTGTAAAGCAGATAGACAAGAGTGATAAAAATGAGGAGAATCTCACCAATGAACTCATTTTCCAGCTAATCCTCCAAGAGCTCACACACCTACACACAACAAGAGAGAGAATGTTGGGAGGTGGCTGTATAGGGGTCTTCCTCAGTCAGACCCCCGTTTAGGTGTTCCCACCTCCACAGACAACCAATGGAAAAGAGATAAAGAAGTGACAAAAACACAAGCACTACAAACAGTACTATGCTACTCAACCAAATGATAGAGGAGAGGAGAGGGAAGCTTACCACCTCCACCAAGAGCACTCAAGGCTACTTAGGGGAGAAATGAGAGGAACTCAAGCCTCTGCTGCAATGGTGTGGTCCCAAACTTGCTCTACCGACTTGATGGAGTGTGATATTGCTGCTATGGAATGCTTGGAAGTGAGTGCAAATGAGCTTGTGAATGAGAGTATGAGAGCTTGATGTGGTGTAGAGTTCTTCCAATCTTTGATCCAACCTCCAAATGCAAGTTCAAAGAATGATTATGAAGGAGTGAGAAAGGAAACAACCATATTCAGGTCGGGTGGCCGAAGGAGGCGTTACAACTTCGTTGCCAATGGGAAGAGTAATGCCTCTGCTAGCTCAGTCGCAGGAATTTGCCAGGGACGTAAGTGCGCTGCACAGATGTCTGTGTGCCGCGCGGGCGTCCCCAACAGAAACGCCTCCACCAACACACAGAACATGTGCCAAGTGGATTGCCATCAACGTGCTTAAGTGAATTTAAGCCTCCAACTTAGGTTTTCTAAAGTGTACAGAGGCAAAAAGGGGAATTGCACCTAGGGTGCAAATTCTCTCTTATATAGATTTGTGTAAAATGCAGTAGTAACTATTCCAATTAATGTTTTGATCTTGGTTGCTCTCTGGTTGATGACCCCCAACTATGTTTCGTTCGTTGGCATGATTCTGGGCATTGGTGTTGCTACTTCAAATGCTCAAAAATTGCTCCTCAAAAAGGCAGCTACAAAGACAAAATCAAAACCCTATTTGTTTTAGGTGATTTTTGAATTTGTTAGCTACATGTGCTCATTGTGTAATAGTAGCAACCTATTGCTTTTTTTATGAAGACACCTATCAATCTTAATGGTAAATAAAATCTATATATGCATGCATTTCAATTTCCAGTGGGACATGCCAATTACTATGAACAATGCAACTTAAACACCAACGATATATATAGTCCTTTTTCCTATATGTGTATGGTGTCCATGGATCAAGAAATGGATAGATCAGTGGATTTATTTTCAAGAGGTGAACATGTTTTTATCCATTCTAGTTTTTAACTAAACAAGAAAAACTAATCCATAAATAAACTGACGTAAACAATCTAAGCAAATGTAAAAACAATGAAAAAAATACTTTGGTTGACAAACTTAAAAGTACAAAACCAAGAATTATTTCAAATACGAACTATGTCTATATATACATATGTATATGTATGTGTGTGTGTGTGTGTGTGTGTGCGCGCGCGCGCGCCTGTGTGTGTGTGTGTGTATATAAATATAAGCATATGTATTTATAGAAGCATATATATATTTATATATGCGAAACAATAGACATTAGTTGAAAAAATACAGAGTGGGAAAACTATGAAAGAGCGCTGTAAAATCCATGCGAAGTTAGAGATGGCTTGTCTTGTGATTGCCCTACACTAGACATAGATTTAATTATTTTTACATCTTGACATTTTCTAATTACTTAGATCTAATTTTCATTTCCATTTAATAAATTCAACTATAGTAGCAATGCATGCATGCAGAGGAAATGCTATTTCCATTTTTGGTCATGGACAGTACATTACCATGTGAAGCCTTCTTCAAGAAGAATGCATGCCAAAGCATGGGTATATCAACAAACTCATCAAATATTTGCAATGGAAAAGCTTGATAAAATAATTACTATTATTAAAACAAAATCAGTAGAATGAGAAAAGCAAGAGAAAAATATGGCTTATCAAAATCAAAATGAAGTCAAGTGAACCTTGTATGAGCAGTTGTACCAATAAAGTGTTAGTATCAAGTCCAGGATAAATATGCCCAACTAAGTAGCATGTATGAGAAACATTTGCTTCGATTGGAAGGGAGAAAGGTGGCCTTTGTAAGTTCCTATATCTTTTACAGTGTCGTTTTATTGTTTTTTGTATCTTTGCATTTTATGGTTAATTTCCATTGTGTGGACCCATGCATTGCAAGTGCATTTAAATTTATTACTTGTCGGCTATTCTCTATGGGTTAGTGTCTGTTGTCAAATGAAATACTTAGTTGTACTTCATTAAATATTTCTTGCTTCTGAAGTTTAAATTCTATTGTGCAAAGGTTGTTTTTGTGTTGTTTTCCCATTTCCACACACATATATATAGATGTATATGTATACACAGCCAAACATACATATATACATACACATATATGTATGCATGGTTACATGCATACTTGTACATGTAGAATGCATTTATGGATAATAGATATATATGTGTAAATGCATTTTATATGTATATCTATATTATTTATGAACACATGCATGTTCATGTATATATAAATAATATATACACATATACATGATTAGAGTTCTATCTACTCAAGGCATTTTTTGATTTTATTTATTTAATCAGAAAAGAAGGGCATTGACCCATAAAATGCAAGGGTGTAAAACAACTACAAAATGACACTATAAAAGAAATACTTCAAGTACGAACAATTCTCACTTACACACAATAAATTGAACTGCACCTAGCTACTTCCATTCTTAACCATGGATAGCAAAGAAATCCACTTTAACGAATCATGGTGTCAAGTATTTAACTCGACAACAAACAACCCATAGATGCAGTCAGCGGACAAGAAATGAAGTATTTTTTGCATAACTTAAATTCCAACACATGTAATATGTAGATTCATTTTGAGAAGCGTGGAGTGCATTCGAGACAACTTTGAGTTCATGTACAAGTAGTCAGATTTAATTTACATTCTCATTTAACAACTTCAAAGGCAATTGCGATGCCTATGTGGAGAAAACACATGCAATAATAAACAATAGACATTGGCCAATAGAATAAAGAAGAGTGGGAAAATTATAAACCAGCTCTGTAGAAGCGACATGGAATTAGAAGTGAGTTGTTTTGCAGTCGCGCTACAATAGACATAGATTTATTTTTTTTACATCTGGACATTTTCCAATTACTTAGATCTAATTTTTATTTTCATTGGATAGATTCAAGTGTAATGACATCCCATGCATGTAGGGGAAATATTATTTTCATTCTTGGTCACGAATAGTACATTATCATGTGAAGACTTCGTGAAGAAGAGTGCATGCCAAAATATGAGTATATCAACAAACTAATCAAATATTCCCAATTCCAAATCTTGCAAAATGCAAAATGTAGAGCACAAACATATATACCTATAAATATACATATATATGTATACATAGAAATTTATATACATATATATATGTATATATATGCACAAAGATATATATCTATATGCGCACACACAGATGTATATATACACACATACAAATACATGTGCATATATATATATATATATGTATACATACCTATATATATACTTGCATATATGTATGTCTTTGTGTGCATGTATGTACATGCATACACACGTATAAAAATGCACACACACACATACATATATATCTATCTCAACAACAAATTCCAATACAAACAACAACAAACGATAGACACTAACACATAAAATACGAACATGTAAAAAACTACAAAACAATACTATAAAAGACATAAGAGATTACAAATGCCTCGTATTTTTCTTCTTATACAATAGACATAGATCCTTTGAACAGACGCAGGCTTAATCATTTTACACCCACACATTTTCCAATTACTTGGACCTGATTTTCATTTTCGTCAAATCAATTCAAGTGTAGTCACAGTGCACGCATGTCAAGGAAATACTAATTTGATTCTTAATCATGACACACACGTTATCACGCAAAGACCTTCACTCAACAAGAAAGACCAACCCATAAACACACCCGGAGAAACAACCTCAACAAATGTGAAAACAACGCAAATAACACTTTGTTCCACACAATTTAAACTTCAACCCCAAAAAATACTTCAAATACAAACAAACATATACACACTAATTCATAAAGAATAGCGAAGAATAGACATAAACAAACAAAATGCAAACAACAATTAACAATACACATTCACCCATAAAATGCAAATATGTAACCCACTATAAAACGAGACTTTAGGAGACATACAAGCTTACAAAGGCTTTGTTTTTCCCTCCCCATACAATAGATATAAACCCTTTCAATAGAGATAGGCTTAATGATTTTATACCCACTTTTTCCATTTGTTTACAACTAATTTTCATTTTCATTTAACAATTTCAAATGCAATTGCAGTGCATGAGTGCACACACTAGAAATTAACCATAAAATGTAGAAATGCAAAAAACTATAAAATGACACTGTAAAAGATGTAGACAATGAATGATGTAATCTATAATTTATGGGAATCCAAATAGTTTTATGTACATAGAATTAGTCAACTTGACGTATGTATAAATGATAGTTTCATTGTGGTTATAGATGCACAAATATCAACTGGCATCAACTGTGTCTCCTTATCAAGCTTTATTGATATAGGTAAGTGCATAGAGAAATTAAAACTACCAATTAGGTTATGCAAGTAATAGTTCAAAGCATAAAACATGTAAATATTAGAAAAAGAAATTGTTTAATATAGAAGAAACCCAAGATGAATAAATTCTTACAAATGTCAGCATGATACCTAGACTCATTGATGGGGAATACGGTTGAGTGCATCATATGCCTTGTTAGTTGTACATATCAAAGTAGCAAACATTGATGAATTATGGTGTTAAGTCTGCAACTGAAGAGGGGAAAGTCACCTGTAAAGATAGTCAAAGAGGGAAGAGAAAGGAAAAACTAGAGCACAACAGTGTAAATGATGTTCAAACTTACAAATGACTTGTTTCTTATTTTGAACATGATAGAAATAACCCCTAAAAGGAGACATAGTTTTCATATTCATTGGTTTTCTTGAGGAAATGAAAAAACAATGCGGAAGAACAATACTTACAAATCACTTATTTTCCGCTTTGAGTATGATATGTATAAACCCTCTCAATAGACATGGATTTTGTACACATATCAAATTACAATCAATTCTTTCTTTGTTTCAAAGATGGAAGACATAGATCCTGTTAATAGGTATAGATGTATGTCTTGTCAAACAATCCAACCAAGTGAGTAAACGAAACCCAAATGATAGTTCAACAAGATTTTCCCAAGTTTCTGTGTCTGAGAGGCAATGTAAGGAAATGAATAAATACTGCAAATCATTCAAGTTTATAGAAGAGGTCATTAATGAGAGTTGCATTCCAGTCTATTGAAATCAAACAAAATTGGGATACTATATATGTATAAGACCGTTATTAGAATGCTATGCATGCATAGAAAGAGCAAATGCAAAAGGACAGCCATATCAAAGCCCTCTCAACACATACATAATTAATAATCTTACATGCAGATATTTCCCACCTACTTGGACCTGATTTCCATTTTCATTTTTTGAATTGAAGTGCATTTGCAATGCATATGTTGGGAGAAAATATTTCTTCCATTGTTAATGATAAATTTTTTAGAGCTTTCACATATCTTTGTTTGGTATTTTTCGTCACTGCATTTATAAGGCAATGAACTAATGTTATCGCCTCAATCTTGCATATTAAAATTGTGATTTGGAAATGGCGCCAGAAAATAAAGTTAAAGTACAACTTATGTTTGGGGGAGTATTTAGAAAAAGTGAAATTTTTCCCTGTTTTTGCAAATTTGTGATTGGTGGGTGTAATTTTCCTCGTGGTTTTGGCATTTTGTAAATATTTTTAATAATAATAATTATTGTAGGGAGCTTTGCTATTGGAAATATTTCATGAGTTTTTTTGTATAGTCGTGTCTTGCCATGGACTCTTTGTGGGGACACGTGGTGTTTTGAGCAGTACATTTGCATTTACTATTTGTATCTTCTCATTTATTATGAGTAGGCTAGAGTGTAACCATCGTTGGTGTGTTATGGTGTGAAGGTTTAACGCTGATGAGTGAATTGCTATCTGCGTTGTTTGTTCATTGGGCCAGGTTGTTTGATGAGGCTAAAACTTGCATCTGTTGGGAGGGTTCTTCATTTTACGTCCAAACATTTTCCAATAAGTTATACCTAATTTTTATTTTTGTTAAATAGATTCAAGCGCAATTGCAGTACATGCATGGCAAGGAAATATTATTTCCAATCTTAATCATGACAACCACACTATTGTGCTAAGTCCTTCACTATTTTTCGAATTGGAAAACAAAGCATTTGTAAATTCCTATTTCTTTTACAATGTCGTTCTATAGTTTTTGGCATCTCTGCATTTTATGGTTATTTTCTGCTCTATGCATTCATGAATTGCAAATGCGCTTGAACTTATTAAATAACAACAAATATTAGGTGCAAACGATTGGAAGATATCTGGGTATAAAATCATTGTGTCTATGTGTACATATGTTTCTATATACTTGCAAATATATACTTGTATCTGTCTATATATATATACACATATATATACATACATACATGCACATAGTCATATGCACATACATACATATACATATTTATGCATACAAATATACATATACATATGCACATATACAAATATGTATAGTTATATATATAAATAAATATAGCTACATGCAAATACATACATATATATATATGTGTGTGTGTGTGTACTTATATGCGTATATATCTATATATATGTCTATGTGTTCACTTTGCATTTTGCATATAAGTGGGCCTGATTTTATGGGTCGATGCTATATGTTGCACACATGTATTGCAATTACATTTGAATTTATTAAATAACAATGAAAATTAGGTCCAGGTGGCTGGAGAGTATTTGGGTATGGAATCACTGTATATATATATACATATATATCTATACATATGTATACGTATACCTGTATATTTGTATATAACAATGCAAATGACAGTTTGGTTGGGCATTTTGTAAATATTTTTAATGATAATAATTATTGTAGGGAGCTTTGCTATTGAAAATATTTCATAAGTTTGTTTGTATAGTCGTGTGTTGCCATGGACTCTTCACGGGGGCGTGTGGCTTCTTGAGCAGTACATTTGCATTTATTATTTGTGTCTTCCAATTTATTGTGAATGCGTTGCAGTGCAACCGTCATTAGTGTGTTTTGGTGTGAAGGTTTAATGCTATCAAGGGAATTTTTATCCATGTTGTTTGTTCATTGGGTTAGATTGTTTGATGAGGCTGAAGCTTGCGTCTGTTCAGAGGGTTTTCATCTAGTCTGTTAGAAGCAACAAAGGTGGCCTTTGCAATTTTCTCTGCTTGCCTGCTGGTTTGCTCATATTGGAAGCGAGAAAGGTGGCGTTTGTAAGTTCCTATATCTTTTACAGTGGCATTTTATTGTTTTCTGTATCTTTGTATTTTATGGTTAATTTGCATTGTGTAAACCCATGCATTGCAAGTGCATTTAAATTTATTAGTTGTTGCTTATTCTTTGTGGGTTAGTGTCTATTGTTGGTTATTCTTAATCATGGGTAGGAGAGAAATCCACATTAATGAATTATAGTGTTAAGTATTTAACTCGAGGACAAACAACAATCCATAAAGGCAACCCACGATTGCAATGCATCGAACAACAAAGGCTAGCCCATATACAAAGTGACAAAAACAACCTAAGCAAATGGGAAAACAACACAAATAATACTTTG
The DNA here is from genome assembly GCA_007258455.2 of Sequoia sempervirens. Lineage (NCBI taxonomy): Eukaryota > Viridiplantae > Streptophyta > Pinopsida > Cupressales > Cupressaceae > Sequoia > Sequoia sempervirens. The sequence goes on from VDFB02052946.1 coordinate 161,928, forward strand.
CTCAACAAAATCAAACCTTCAAAACTGAGAAATGTTCAAAACATAAACTATTCTCATCTTCATCAAATAAATTGAAATGCAATTAAGAATTTAGCTCCCCAACAGACACTAACCCATTGAGAATAGAAAAGAATAGACATGAACATGCAAAATGAAAACAACAACAAACAATAGACATTGATCCATAAAGTGCAAATATGTAAACCATTATAAAATGACACTATAAAAGACTATAAACCTTTTGAATAGATGCAGGTTTAATGGTTTTATGCCCAGACATTTTCCATCTATTTACACCTAATTTTCATTTTCACTTAATAAATTCAAGTGCAATTGCAATGCATGAGTGTACTCAGTAGAAAGTAACCATAAAATGTATAGATGCAAAGAACTATAAAATGACACTGTATATAGATATGCATATGTATTCCCATATATGCATATGTGTATGTGTATATGCATATATATATGTATGCTTGTATGCATGTATATATACATATGTATTTGCATATACCTATGTGAGCATATATGTGTATATTCAACAAACCATAGAAGCAACCCATGATTGCAAAGGATTGAACAAGAAAGGCTAACCCATATTTAAACTCATAGAAACAATCTGAGCAAATGGGCAAACAACAGAAACAATACTTTGCTGAACAAAATTAAAACTTCAAAATCAAGAAATATTCAAAACAAGAACTATTCTCATCTTCATTGAATATATTGAAATGTAACTAACTATTTAACATGGCAACATAAACAAACCCATAAAAAATGGTGAAGGATAGACATAAACACACAAAATACCCATAAAAGCTCTTTCACAAACCCTAGTTTTTCAAGAAATCCTAACCCATAATCACATTCATAGAAACAAACCAAGCAAATAGACAAAGAACATAAATAATACTTTCCTCAACAGAATTAGAGCTTTAAAACCCAAAAAATTTATAATATGAACTATTCTCATCTTCATCAAACAAATTAAAATGCAACTAACTATTTAACTCAACAAATATATATGTATGTTTATACATTTGTATATACATATGTAACTGTATGTGTGCAGAGTTATATATGTGCATATGCACATACATATAGACACATATATACATGTATGTATACATAACTTTATATATACATATCTACACATGCATATATATGTATGTGTCATTTTATAGTTTTTTACATGCTTGTATTTTATGGGTTAATGTCTATTGCTTGTTGTTGTTCGCATTTTGTTCACACAGGAATTGCAATGCAAATGTAGTTGAATCTACTAAATAACAATGAAAATTAGGTTGAAGCAATTGGGATATATCTACATATAAAATCATTAAATTTGACAGCATTGCAGCCCAAGGGCTTGGAAACATTATGCATTTACATCAATTGCACTTGCACTTATTCTAAACAAACGAAGAAATAGATCCCAGTTAACGCAAAATGCAGAGCTCACACATATATACATATATATATATATATGCAGAAACATATATTTCTATATGCACACAATCGATAAAAGCAACCCATGATTGCAAAGGACCAAACAAGAAAGGCTAGACCATTTCCAAACTGTACAAAACAATTCAGCTAGTGACATCCATGCCTATTGAGACGGTTTATGTCTACTGTATTCAAACCAAAAAATAAGGAATTTGTAAGTTACAATATCTTTTACACTGTCCTATAGTTTTGTACGTCTCTGCATTTTATGGGTTAATGTCTATTGTCTGTTGATGTCTGCACTTTGTGGATTATTCTTTATTTTTCTCTACCTTTGAATGCTTTTACCGATCAGCCTTTGTCCTTGACTAGGAGACTTAACACCATAATTCATTAATGCTATCTTCTGTGCTGAGCATGATGTCTATTGTATGTGGAGAGAAAGACAAAGCATTTGCAAGCTCATATGTCTTTTAAAGCATTGCTCTATAGTTTTTTTATATCCTCCCTTTCAATGCCTTAATGTGTATTGTTTGTTGTTGTTTGCATTTTCTCTGTTAATGTCTATTCTTTACTATCCTTGACTATTTTCAATGCCTGGGCTTGTTGTTCAGTTGTAGACGACATTAATTGATCCCTCCATCATGTTTAAAGATTGTTGAGCAAAGCATCACTTGTGTTGTCTTATCATCTTTACAAATTATTCCTTGAGAATAAAACATCTCAAAAGAGTAGACATTTGTAATATCACATATCTTTCATATTGTCTTCTCTGTGTTGTCCACTCATTTGGCCAAATTGTATGATAACAGTCAAATCTGTTTCCATTCTTAATTATGGCCAACCCATTATCCTCTTTAGTCTTTTAATAAACAAGAAAAACACACCCATAAACATACTGATGCGAACAATCTAAGCAATAAAGAAACAACACAAGCATTCAAAAATAGGAAATAGTGGACATTAGCCCACAAAATACAGAAATGGAAAAAACTATGCAAAAATAGATATAAGAACTAATAGCTGGGTTGTTCTTTGCTTTCAATATTATAGGCTTATGCTTTTTCAATGTTTTAGTTCGTAGACACATTTTCAATCCAAATGTTTTGATTGATAAGTGGCATTGTTCATAATAGTTGACCATTGGAAATTGGAATACATTCCTATACAAATTTTCTATTTATCATTAAGATTGATAGGTTCCTTGTTTTTTTTAGGTGGTAATCACAACTGAGATCATTTGCAATGTATATGACCTGATAAAAGAACACGTTCATGGCGTCCTATAATGCACATTTGTAAGTTAAGCCCATTCTTTAGTTGTATTCTATTTTAACACACCCTTTTCTTCTTCTAAAAGAATTGTTTTGGCCGGATATAGAAAATGTACTACAGTGCAATTATCTTTTTCATGTGTTATTGTTTGGAACTATATTTCTCTTGCACTGTACACTTGTCTTGCTTTGTGCTTTATCCCCTATTATTATGTTTTGCTTGTATAGTATTGAAATATCAATCAAGAGACATATTTTAGTTGATACTTCCATGTTTCAATGAATATTTCACTTTTATTTCAACTTATACATAAAAGCATTTGGTCATTTGCTTTCAACCATTTATCTTAGATTCTGTTTCGCTACATAAGTCAACTGCCAAAAAAAAGAAAAACTTTACCGACATGCAATATCTTTGGTCCCCTCCTATGTATTTTGTGAATATGGTAACAAAGTATTTTGTTATAAGACAAATTATTACAAGACCCAATTATGGTGACAATTTTGTTGAAAAATTCTGCTTTGTTTGTATTGCAATGACAAAAAAATCAACATTTCATTTGTATACTCAATCATGCTAGGACTATTCAACAAACAAACATACCTGGAATCAATAACCATTGAGCTATTTGTTTGCATACAAATCAACATTTTATTTGTATACTCAATCATGCTAGGACTGTTCAACAAACAAACATACTTGGAATCAATAACCATTGATCTATTGTATATACATACTACTATGCACACCTTCAAATTGTGCTCTATATGAAAATCACATTTTTACGATCTATCTAGCTATGTACAAAATGCTACTATTGCATTATTTCCTAACCTAAGCTCGCATATTTGTTGCAACACTTTAACATTGGAATATTTCAATCCATAAGGGTAGAAGCAATTCTTTTCATTTGGAAATTGTATCATGTTAGTGAGAAAAGGTATAAGTGATTAACTTGAACTTTCCAACATTGTCATCAAATTCTACTTTTTTACTCTCTTTACCATATTGAATTCTTCCCCCGTGCTTCGATTTTTAACACAATCAACAATTGGAACAATTAGGTTGTATAAAAAAAAGTGTGTTGAAAAGCTCTTTGAAGTTATTGTAGAAAAGAATTCTTCACATTATGATGTGGCGCTTTGCATTAGGCACTTTGCATCAATTCCATATCTTTGATCAACTACTTAGAGAAGAAATTTCTTTTGGAAAGCACAAGCCAACATGTTCGTTGTCTTAATTAGCAAACTCAACATAGTAGATCAATGATATGGAGTTTATGCAAAAGTGCTAACTCAAATATGCACATTATATTCTGAACAACTCTTTTCCAGAGTAAAATCAAAGTGATTTTCAACATATCATATCCAGTGAGACCAAATTTTCCTAGCTGTTGTGTGGGTAAAAATGTAAAAATAAAAAGCCTACAATTTCAGTGAATATAGCAACACCGTTGAGTCGACTATTGTTTGAACTATCTGTCTCTAATAAGAATAAATACTATTCGATTGTACTACATATTCAAAACTTCACTTAGTTATTGTTTGAAGACAACAATATGAACCATATTTTTGGACATATTTTGCATAGCTATCCTGTTGCAAATGAGTTCACATCCATTATGAAGCAGACAGGCCACTATGGAGAACATTGATGAAACATTGCAGAACATTGATTTCTTTAGTCAAACCAGATTTGAAAATCAAAATTGTGATGCATTGCTCAACTGAGTAGTAGCTTAATAATATGATATTTTTTTCCTGCATTTGAAGTTTCAAAATTGCTCCTTGCAGATTACAAATCTGTTGCAATTTCATCCAACATAAATATTAGAAGTTCCCAGCATCTGCCACAACATCTAGAGCATCTGCAAGAAAAAGTGAATACCTCGCATTCAAAATCAACAAACTTCAAAATCATATGAGATCTTAATAATTTTTTTCCCCTCTTTGTTTTAAGACAAGCTTGACATAAACATCTCATTGCATATGCTTGCTAGAACAAATGGAAAATGCAAACTGCACTTACTGGACAACAGAATATGCATTGGTCGCTTCACAAACATGATAAAAAGAGGCAAGTACAATATCCTATTTATATCACACACAGATTTTCTCTTCATATCTTTATTTATCTATCTACTTCTTCTCATTCTTCAATTTGCAATGTACAGGTTGGAAACACGTACTGCACAACTACGAAGCATTATCAACACATGCACAAAAGTAATCAGCTTTACCGTTTGAAGGAAATGAACCAGGAATCATGCATGTCAATTTAATTCACAACCATAGTCAAATGACAGTAAGTGTAAATAGAAACAACAACCTATTTCACACATCTTTGCCACTATTATGACCTCACCAAAGTCTCTTTGTTACAGATTTTGTCGTTGGAAAAAAAAGACAATATAAAATAGGCAATACTGATTCCTACCCTTCTTCTTACGACTAAAAGCATTGCTCAACACATTGAAAAAGTCATCTGTAAGTTCATAAGCCTCTTAAAGTGTCAAATTTTGCATAGTTTATTTTCTTTTTCGAATTGTTTCATAATAGTGAAACCTATGCTGTAGCAGGATTTATGTCTATGTCTTGATAGAAAATAACAAATCAATTGTAGCTAGCTATATAATTTACATTGTTATGTTATACTATTTTGCAGCTCTGCATTTCATGTATTAATGTCTGCTCTTTATTTTTCTTTGCATTCATAACTACATGTCTTTCGCTATTAGCAAGTGTAATGGATTGCAATTGTCTTTGATAGCCAATGCTATCAAGATTAGAGTGTGCTCAACAAAGAATTGTTGCAATTATTTTTCCCAAATGAAAAAACAACACAAGCAATACTTTGGATAACAGGGTTAAAGCCACAAATCCAAAAAGTATTTCAAATACAAACAATTCTCATTTTAATCAAATAGGTTGAACTATAAATAACTATCTCCAATCTCAAGCATGGTAAATAAACAAATTGACATTGAACTTCATGTTTTGCTCGCCAAAGTATTATTTGCATTGTTTTCTCATTGGATCAGGTTGTTTCATGAGGCAGGATTTTGTCTCTTTAGAGGGTTTACAACTACTCCATAACAAACAACAAAAAACTGGAATTTGTAATTTCGTTTGATAGTATCTGTTTTTGTATTGCTTATACTCTTCAATACATTATCTAATGAAATTCAAACCTCTGGCTATTGGTAATATTTGTGTCTACTTTTCTCAAAATGAAAAACAAAGCACTTGTAAGTTGCTATAACTTTTATATTCTTGTTTTATACCTGTTAATATCATTGTAATCATGAGCTACTTTTATGGGTTGTTGTCTATTGCTCAATTAGATACTTGACACTGTCTTATCTATAAATATATGTGTGTGTGTATGTGTTTGTATGTGTGTGTATATGTACATATGTGCACACAAAGACATACATATATGCAAGTATATATATAGGTATGTATACATACATACATACATATATATATATACATATATATATATATACATATATGTATATGTATATATATATATATATACATATATATATACATATATGTATATGTATATATATGTATATATATATATGTATATATATATATGTATATATATATATGTATATATATATATATAGATATGCATATGTATTTGTATGTGTATATACATATATGTGTGTGTACATATAGATATATATTTTTGTATATATGTGTATATATGTATGTATGTGTGTGCTCTGCATTTTTCATTAACTGGGATATGTTTTTCCGTTTATTTTGAGTAGATGCAAGTGTAGTTTCCATAAATGCATAATGTTGTCAAGACCTCCGGTTGCAGTGGTGTCAAATATAATGATTTTATACTCAACAAAAGATACTAACCCACACAAGCAATCAACGCTAGTGAAGAATGGACATCAACATACAAAATGCAAACAACAAGAAACACTTGACATTAACCAGTAAAATGCAAACATGTAAATGAGTATAAAATGACACTGTAAAAGACATAGCAGCTTACAAAGGCCTTGTTTCAACAATTGCAGATTCCTATGCCTTTCTAATATTTTTTCATATACTTGTCCTTTTCTATCCATACTCATTGCAAATGCATAGCATCATAATGAAACTCTTATGCATATATAATAAATCATTTTCCTTCTTTATATTTGAAATGCGTCATGGATTTTTGAACTTCTTAGATATGGTTGTGCTCTTCCGCTTGCTCTTGCTATGCATATATATCACCCTCATAATTGAGCTATGCATATATAGTCTACCACTTCTATTTGATATCAATAGAGTCTAATGCAATTGTCGTTAATGGATTATGGTATTGAGTTCATTGATTTTCAATGTATATTCAATTGATTACAACGCCTCATAAGCATTAAATTTTGCTTTGCTCACACAACCTATATCCATTGTAGTTGAGAATAGGGCGAATTGGAAAGAAGTTGATCTACTTTGTCTGCCATCCCAGACGGATGTCCAAACAACCTATTGAGCATTGATAAAGACACATGCTTTTACACACAACATTGCTATATACTAGCAATTTCCTTTTTGCATGTGGTGACTTGATCATTGTGCATAAAAGCAATTGTTTTCACCCAACTATCAATGTTTCTTGTCTCCTCTACCTTGTTATTCAAATTCACTGAAGATCATTGCATCCACATGTAATAGCTACATTCTCCATTGGAATTCTCATTATCCTGTCCTGATATATGCACAATAAGTGTTCCAATTCTTTCATTCTTCATGTACTCACATTTTGAAATAGAAAGCAAGAGATTTGTAAGTTCGTATATCTTTTACATTGTCATTTTTTGGTCTTGTTTACTCAGTCATTTGCATTGTTCAATGAAAGAGACACCTATGTCTGTTGACAAGATCTATGTCTTCCAACTTTGAAGATAGAAAATACTAGATCCCTTAAGAGCAGACAGTTTGGGAATGGAATTGTCTTTGTTACCTGCCATTTAATGATGGTAGAAAATATTAGGAAGGATTGAGGCGGAACAAGGGAGGCCAAAAAAAACCACCTATACTAGTCTATGGTAGCTATTAAAGAAAAGAATAGTTAGTATAATGTCACACATGATATAATATAAAGAGGAATGCACTTATGTATAAATTGAAATAAACACATCCTTTATGACAACCTATTGAAGTTAAAATTGATTATTTTTGCTAGCATAAAAAACTGCATGTATGTTGTTGAAACTTATCATCATGCATTTACTTTTAATCTCTGGATGTAGTCACTTGGATCAGGGAAGTTTCAAAAAACATCTCTGTTGGTGATTGTTGATATACATGAAGATTACTCAAAATGAAATTGTCATTTCAATGTGCATCAAATTGACTGATTCTATCTACACACGACAGTTTGGATTTCTATAGGTTATATATGTCAGAATTCATTGTAATCTATCAAATACTATATTTGACAAGATCTATGTTTGTTGAGAGGATCTATGTCTCTCATCTTTGAAACACCTATCTTTGTTCCCTTCTCAGAATCATTTCAAAGGACATTTGTAGGTTTCTTTTCATCTTGTCTTTGTTTAATATTTAACAATTTCTTTTTCTAATATTTTTGCTCTTTGTACTTTCAAATATTTCTTGCATGAACTAACTACTACTTTTAATTTGTGCATGCAATCACCTTAGTCAATAAGTTTCAAAAAAAATCTTGGACGGAGGTCATTGATATACATGCAACTATACTCACAATGAAATTGTCATTTTCATATGCATCAAACTGACTAATTCTATATACATAACACTATTTGGATTTTTATAAATTACATATCTCATATTTGATTGTAATCTACCAATTATCATCTTTTTGACTTTGGCACCTTGATCAAGGATATTTATCTTGGTTTCGGCAAGGCTTATTGAACAAAACTTATATGAGCAGAAATATTTATTAAAATAACTATTTATATAAACATTATCTAATTTTATTTCATTGTAGTGTAGCATGTTGCATTTTGCTACACTCATATATCATCTACATTGCTTTCCTTAAGCACTTTTCATTATTTTTTCATAGAGACTTCCCATAATAGTGTGTTGATCATGATAAAAAATGGAAGCAAAGTTTCGCATGCACATATGCAATGCAACTGCACTTCAATTTATTACATGAAAATGAAGATTGGTTTTCGATCATTGGAAAATGTTGTCATGTAAAAAATGTTTAATCTATGTCCAATGCTTCGTGAGTGTCAAAGCAACCATTTCTAACATCATATGGCTATTACAATAATGTTCTATACTTTCTAAAGTGTTGTTTCATACTTTTTCCACTCTTTTGTATTTAATTGGTGAATGTCTACAAATTATTTTGTATGCATTTACTGTGCACATGCACTCCAATTGCTTTACAATTTATTCAATTTAAACCTAAATTGGATCTAAGTAGTTGGGAAATATCCACGTCTTTTATCATTCTCTCACTGTCTTCTTGCAATTGTCAGTTTTAACCTCTTTTAGGTAGTTGTTTTATAATTGTTTTACATCGTTTCATTTTACGGGTCTATGTTCTTCTTCTATCATTACATAAAAAAAATAAAAAAAATAGGTCCCAAGTATAGAATTCTGATTATGTTTATGTCTGCATATTATCTATATATATATCGAGATGCATGTGTATCATGAAAAAATATAGATATATAGCATAAATGCACTCTTCATGTGTACATATGCATGCACATACATATTTGTGTATGTATATATATTTATATATGTATGTAAATTCCTATATATACATATCTATATATATGTGTAAGCAAATTGTTTCCTAGCTGTCAAATTAAATATGACTAGTCAACAACAAAATAATTAACAGAAAAAATCATAGATTTAAATGATCAATCAAAACATCACTGCAATATATATATATATATATATATATATATATATATATATATATATATATGCACCAATACACACACACACACACACATAAATGCTTGTGATCAACATCCTATACTATTCTATAGCTATTCCCACTATGTCAAAAAATAGATAAATATACACACGATGTTTAAAACATCATAAAACCCGTACCTATAACAACTTACAAATGCCAATCTATTGCTTCAAACACAATACCTGTAATCCATCTTGACAAATGCAGATTACAACATCAATAGACAAAATAGCTAGATGGATATGTGTATATAAAAACAAGTGAGAATCATACCAAAATAAATGCAAAATGGAAAACACAAGCATGTATATAAACACACATACACAAATAAATAAATAAATAAATATATATATATATATATATATATATATATATATATATATATATATATATATATATATATTACAAACACATTTACAAACAATAAAAAATGACCATAACTAACATTGTTCAAAGAAAATAAATTGTTCGCTAACTATGTCCAAAAATTTGAGTGATTAAACCATTCAACTTACCCAGACTCTAAATGATCGACTGGGGTCTACAAAATGAATAATATACACATATATTATATGCAAGACACTTCAAATTTTATTTCAATAATTAAAAATGTAAGCATTTATTTCATTGCACCAATTGGTCAAATTATTATTATTGCAATATACCAATCTAAATATGAGAAGAATAACAATTAGCTTTATTAAGTTTAATTATATATATGCTTTCGCCTTGCCTTGATCAATCTTCAACTTTCCTCTACACTTAATTGATTTATACTCTGTTTTGAAGATGACTCTTATTTAATGTTTTCTACTTCTTACTTTCACAATTGATAGATATCGGTTAATTTATTTCTAAAATCCATATTAAAATTAGTATCTACATTCAAGAAATTAGTATTGCTAACTTGCAAATAATTTTTACGTGTTTAGAACAATTTGGTATCAAAATTTATATTTAGAAGACTAATTTTCAAATACTTTGGACAACTTATACGAATGTATAAACTAATCTAAATAGTTTATGTTTAATTAAAAAACAAATAAGCATTTAATTATAATATATTTTGAAAAATCATTCTTCAAGTGTTTTTAGTTTCTCGTTCCATGATGTACATATATATGCACAATTAGGTAGCAAAATTTATATTTAGAAGACTAATTTTCAAATACTTTGAACAACTTATACGAATGTATAAACTAATTTAAATTTAGTTTATGTTTAAATAAAAAACAAATAAGTATTTAATTATAATATATTTTGAAAAGTCATTCTCCATGTGTCTTTAGTTTCACCTTCTTGCAAAATAGATAGTATATACATCATTCTTCAAGTGTTATAGTTTCTAGTTTCGTGATGTACATATATACACACATATATATGCATTTGTGAGTATATACACATATTCAAAAAACTTATCTTGCAATGCCATATCATCATGCTTTATGCCATAACATCCTAACAACTATTCCACGTTATGCAAACACCTACATCCACAACTATCATAACAATTTCAAATACCACAAACATAGTTTTTGCTTCCTTGCAGGGACTCCAGCTCTTCAAAGCACTTGTTTTGGTATTAGAACTTCTGTAGAGATCTTTGTTTCGTTTTATATGGTTAAATTAATTTTATTTTTCTATCCCTCATCCAAATTTTATCTAATATGCATTGTCCATATTTTTTAATAGTTATTTTGAGGTGGCTCAATGTTGTCAATTTGGTTGTTTTAATGTAAGGTCCAACAAGATATTATTTTCCATGGATAACACTACATACCATCCAATTCCTCGACATGGTTTCTTGAATTTTACATCATTGCTTTCACAAGATGGCATAACTAAAAATTTGTTCTCCTCTAATGATGA
>VDFB02052947.1:0-25259 GCA_007258455.2 Sequoia sempervirens
ATTCTACCATTAGGAAACCTAATTTTAACTTTACCATGGCCAAAAATGTGTAAATGAGAATCATCACCCAAGTACACCTTACCTCCATCAAATTCTTCATATTCAGAAAACCAATCTCTATTAAATTTCATATGGAAAGATGCACCTGAGTCAATTAACCATGCATCATTACCTGCACGAGTTTCCAAAGCTGTAATCAATGTGTTGTCATCTGCCTTCTCAGACTTAGAGTCAGAATCAAATTTCTTCTTTTTCTTCTTTTCTTCTTTGCACTCTTTACGAACATGTCCAGGCTTATCATAGTTCCAGAAAATAACTTTGGACTTTCTAGGAGATTTAGATCTCCCCCTGGACTTGGATTTGTCATGCTTCTCATTCTTCTTTCCTTTTTCCTTAGGTCTTCCACGAACATTTAGGGGCCCCTTGGAAATGATGGATACCTTCCTCCTCATCTCTTCAAAAAGCAAAGAACTTGTGCCACATCTTTAGTCTTCAAAATAACAAAAGTACTCTCAATATCCATAACAAGAGAATCCCATGAATCAAACAAGGAACAAAGTAGGATCTAGCATTTCTCCTCCTCATCCATTTTGACACCAAATGATTCCAATTGAGCCACCAACATATTGAATGCTTCCAAGTGGTTTGTGATTCATCCACCCTCTTCCATTCTCAAGGAATACATTTTTTTCCTCAAGAAAATATTTTTCACTAAATATTTGGCCTAATACATCTCACCAAGCTTCTTCCATAGTTTTTTGTGTAGAGGTCTCCTCATGGATATTAATTAAAAAAGAGTCTACCAAACACAATCCGATTAGACCCTTGGCTTTACAGTCCATAACATCATATTGAGCAGCCTAAGTAGGATTTGCAAGCCTTGAAACATTCTCATCAACAACATCCCACAAATCTTGATCTATCAACAAATCCTCCATCTTTAGCTTCCACATCTCAAAATTATTCCTATAAAATTTCTCCACCTCTATTCTCCCTAATGAACTTGCCATTTGCAAATTCCTACAACAAGATCATAAAGTGTCTTCTGCACAAGCTCCCACTCAAATCTAGATTAGTTCAAAAAAACCAACGACCCGCAACTGAAACCAAAGGTGGTCAAGCTCTAATACCACTTGTAAGGAAGCTAAGGTAGCAAAACAACTTCCTACACTAATCTTGAGAGGAGAATAATGCAAAAATTTTACAAATATTTAACATACATAAACTTAAACATAAATAAACACAAATATCATGCATACCATGACACAACAATTTACCTTTTAGACATCTCGAAGCATAATGACCTATTCCTCCACAACTAAAGCATTTAAAGGTTAACGTACCTTCATACTTGTTGGAGCCTTTCTTCATCCTTCTCACAAAGTTAGCTTCTACTTCATCAAGATTTTCTTCATCCAGATCTTCAACTCTTGTAGCTTTGAAAGCAGTTTCTATGTTTGGATCCATTTCTCAAATTTGGTTTTCTCATCTCATAAGATGTTATAATTCCCAATAATTGATCTTTAGTATGCCTTCTAATCCACATATTCTTGAATAGCAGATACCTTTTCACTATATGCATCAAGGAGAGTTCTAAGAATCTTTTTCACACTCTTGGATTCATCTACTGTAGCACCAAGTCCTTGCATTCCAGCTACCAACTCATCTACTCTTTGTACATAAGATTTAATGTTTGTGTCTTTAAATATATGTAGGACCTTAAACTGTGCCTTCAAAGTTTGCAACTTTTCTTCTTTGACCTTTTCATCTCCTTCATGCATCTTTTCTAAAGCATCCCAGATTTTTTTAGCAATCTTCATATTTTGAACTTTAATCAAATTGAAATGTGAAAGAATATTCTTCAGAATAAACTTCACCTGATTGTTTGCTTCATGCAATTTGATTTCATCAGTCATACTCAAACCATTAGCTAGAGGAGTGTAAGCAGTTTATAAACTTTTTCAACATCATATCCACAATACTCCATATATCCTTCCATTTATATTTTCCATATAGCATAATTTGTTCCATAGAACCTAGGACATTCAAAAGTGATATTGTTCACCATCCTAGACTTCCTTAAGCAATTAAGGTTCTCTCCAAGGAACCAAGCTCTGATACTAATTGTTGAACAAGACAACCAAGAGGGGGGTTGAATCAGTTGTCACAAACTTTAACCTTTAAAACTTTTATCAAAAATCAAAATCAATCAAAAATCCTTTACTCTACTAATATGATTAATCATTAAGTGAAAAGGTAGAAACTGAAAAACATCACACATACACAATAACACTAGATTTACATGGAAAACCCAATAAGAGAAAAACCACGATGAGGATTAGCTCACAATATAGAGAATATCAAAACTGATTACAAAGGCTCATTGCTAGAGAAGGATCACTGCCAAAATAGGACTCACTGTCTAAATCAAGACTCGTTGCCCAACACAGATACAAAGAAGATAGAAGACATTTGTTACACAGAGGAAAACAGTCTCAATGTAATAGAGATTTCCACCACAATTTTCTCAAAAGCTGCAGATATGCATGAATGATAGAGTACACCTTCAAATCACTGTATGCAGAAATTCAAAAATTAGACTTCGCATTGATCTACACAACTTGCATTACATACACATGGATTCACATCTATCTCACATCTCTATTTCTCTGCACACCTTTCACCAATATCCCATCCTGTATATATACCATCTTCAACTTTGAAACATATCCAAAGTCATCCATACACCATTTGCATTTAAAAATTCAAATTATGTAGGGGCTAAAACATCCTAGGGTGGAATTAGAATGAGGGCAACCCAACCACATGATTCAACACACTTCCATAAGCTTTGAAAGTAGTGCTAAACACAAGGTCGGCCAAACTAGTGTAAAACACATAAATCAATTAAGCCCACGCAACCTTAACATGATCCAATCCTTCCAGATAACAAAATTATCTTCAACACAATCATATTAGCTTAACTCTAGAACCACAAGTCATAAGAATCGAACAAGAAGAAATCCAGAGCAACTACATTTCTCCTGGACCTCAGCTAGATACACTAAAAAACATAGTTCACAACTAGTGAACATAACTCACACTGTACAACGATCCAGAAACCCAAAATCTAGATATAGCAACTTCCAACCACCATGAACAATGCCTCATATCCTCATTAGCATAGCAACAAATCCTAGAGAAAAACATGGAGAAACCATTGAACACCTGCAACCTTTTTCCTTTACAATTTTCTCAATATCCTTGACATATACAGCCAATAACCTTCATCCATGATATCAATGAAAACAACAACCAGTTGAAGACCAGTTAACCAATTGAAATCAATGACAACACCTTCATCATACTTATTCATACTTGCAATAGTTTAGGACTATTAATTACATATATGGATAATTTTTTAAAGATTTTGGTTGAATGGGATGAAAGACATAAATGATAGAAGTTTGGCATAGCCGAAATGGATAAGAGGTGTACGCTTCATCGATTGTTAAAGTGATCTTTCTTAGGTCCAAGCCGACCTAAGTTATGTCTTACACGTTTTGTTTTGAGCACAAAAGAAATTTTGGTTTGAGCCAACAAGCCATTTTGAATTGATTATGTATACACCCAATTAGGCCAACCTAATTGATATATGTAGATGTAACAATGTATATATATGTTTGTGTGATATGTAAAAAGTATAAGTAGTGAGCGAAAAGTATAAGCAGTGAAGCGCGCCAGTGTGACATTGTGCGAAGTTGTAGGTAGTTGCTATGAACCTCCAACCCGATGCAGGATTTTGTATTCCAGAGATTAATTGGAACTGAACTCAACACATAGAAGGTGTGTTCATCAGTTCATATTTTTGGCAGTGAGCCACACTCCCTTTTTGTAATCATTTTAGGTTGTGAGCCTTTCAAGGATAATGTGTCTTGGTAGTGTTCCCCTGTAATATTTTATGACCAGTTATAATATATTGTGAGCTAATCCTCACTACGACTTTTCCCATTCTAGGTTTTCCACGTAAAAATCTTGGTGTTCATGTGTCATGTGGGGTTATGATTTCTTTCATGTCTTTGTTTACATTTGCAGCTAGATATGTTTTAATTATTGAATGGTTAGCAGTTAAATGGTTTAGAAGAATATTGATTCACCCCCCCTCTCAGTATTCTAGGTGTTCAACACCTTTTCCATTTCTTTTATAATTAAATAATCATTTTTATTTAATTATTCACTTTCCCTCCTAAATTGAATAATTTTATAATTATTTAATTTACTCCAAGAACCTCTTTGTACGTGCCAACCTCTTTATCCGTGCCATTCTTATCTCTTCATCTCATTTAATTTTCACCCTTGATCATGTGATATTACCTTTTAATCTCACAACCGCCCATCATTAACCAAGCCCTATCTTTGCCCTAATTTTCCCTAACCCTATTTCATTGATTCTCAAGCAAGATTAGTCATTCATTTTCATGTCATATTGGCTTTTAATCCTATCCCTTCATTCAAATTTGGTTTTCTATAAAAGAGACCTATCATTGTCATTTCAATCATAATTAATAAGAAGAATTCAAACACATGTTGTTCAAGGAGGAAAGTACAATCTTCAATATTTTTCTATCACTATCACTAGGCCTATTGTTGCATACTCAAAATCTGAGGGTAATCAAGCATATAAAGCAAGATGGAGGAGGACAATGGAGGTGAATCAACCATGGCTTAAGAATGTTGGTAATATTGCTTCATATTTTATGTTTCCATGTTCATTTGTGCTTCATTGTTGGTTTAGGGCTGTAGGATTTGAGTTTCATTGGTTCATTCCTTTCACCTTAATTTTACCCTATTCTACACCTATGAGTGTCCTCAACATCAAGGGAGGACAAATAGAAGATGTGAAAGAAATGTATGAGTTTCACATGTATATGAAGGTGTCGAGTCAAGTCATATTCTAAAGATGTTGAAAGAGGAGAGGCCCTTGTTGTCAAAAGAGCCTTTCTAAATGAGGAGAAGGAACTAGATCAAAGAAAGAACATGTTTCACACTTGATGTAAGTGTGAAGGTAAAGTTTTTAAAGTTATCATTGATGGAGGTAGCACTGATAATATTGTTTCAAAGGAAATGGTTACTAAGTTGCAGATGGAGAGTAGAAGGCATCCAAATCCATATCGAATCACATGGTTGCAAAATGACCATAGGGCTTTGGTTAATGAGCAATGTTTGGTAAAGTTTAAGATTGGTAACTATCAGGATGAGGTTTTGTGTGATATTATATCTATGGATGTTTGTCACATGTTGTTAGGTAGACTGTGGTAGTTTGATCAATGAGCGTTGCATGATGGACATGCCAACACCTACTCCTTGACAAAGGATGTTGTTCATCATAAGTTGAAACCCCTGAAGGAGGAAAAAGAAAAGGTATGCAACAATGCAAGGATTTTTTTGGTTGATGGAAGAAAGTTCCTAGAAGGTATGAGACACGGGCATATGTGTTTCACATTGATCCCTAGAGTTGATAAAGAAAATACTAATGAGGTACCTATAGAAGTTTCAAATTTATCGAATGAGTTTCAAAATATTATTTTTTATAATGTGCCTGAAGGTTTGCCTCTAGTAAGGAAGATTGGCCACTAGATGGACTTGATTCTTAGAGCCAAATTTCCAAATAAGGCAGCTCATCGTATGACTCCAACAGAGAGCAAAGAGTTGAATAGACAAGTGCAAGAGTTATTGTGAAAGGGATTGATCATAGAGAGTTTGAGTCAATGTGTAGTACCTACAGTACTAGCACCAAAGAAGGATGTGGAATGGTAGATGTGTACAGATTCTAGAGCCATCAACAAGATCACCATCAAGTATAGATTTCCCTTGCCAAGGATGGATGGCATCATTGATTGTTTAAGTGGAGTTGAGTACTTCATGAAGATAGATCTGAAGAGCGGTTATCACCAAATTTGGATTAGAGAAGGAGATAAATGGAAGATAGCCTTCAAGACCAAAGAGGGCTTGTATGAGTGGTTAGTCATGCCCTTTGGGCTAACCAATGAACCAAGCACCTTCATGTGGCTCATGAATGAGACATTGAAAGAGTTTTTATGTAAATTTTTCATTTCTTATTTGGATGACATTTTAATTTTTAGCTAGACATTGGTTGATGCATATCAAAAAAGTTTTTGAAAATCTAAAAGAGGAGAAATTTTTGATCAATTTGAAGAAGTACAATTTCGTGAAAAGAGAGTTGGTATACTTGGGATTTTTTGTCTCATTAGAAGGTCTTAAGATGGACCCAGGGAAGGTAAAATCTATCATTAAATGGCCTACACCAAGGAGTTATGTTGAGGTGGCATATTTTCATGGTTTGGCTGGTTTTTATAGAAATTTTATCAAATGTTTCAATAGTATTTGTGCACCTCTAATTGAAACAATGAGAGGGGATAGAAAAGAGTTTAAGTGTACTACAGGAGTAGGAAAAAGTTTTGATATGTTGAAGATGAAAGTTACAGAGCAACTTGTTTTGGCACTTCCAAAATTCAATAAGGTATTTCAGGTAGATTATGATGCTAATGGAAATACCATTGGAGCTGTTTTGAGTCAAGAAGGTAAACCTCTTGCCTATTTTAGTGAAAATTTGAATAACACAAAGAAGTATTTTGTTTATGATCAAGACTTTTATGCTATAGTTCAAGCTTTGAAGAAATAGAGACACTATTTTTTTCCAAAAGAGTTTGTTTTATTTATTGATCATCAGGCTTTACAATATTTAAATAGTCAAGGGAAGTTGAATCAAAGACATTTGAAATGGGTTGAATTTTTTCAAAGTTATACCTTTTTTTTGAAGCATAGGAGTGGAAGATCTAACAAAGTTGCAGATGCCTTAAGTAGGAGGAAAAGAAAGTTAACAAAAATGTAGATTGAAGTTGTTGGGTTTAATGAACTCAAGAGCTTGTACCCTGAGGACCCTGATTTTGCAGAGGCTTGGAGAGCTTGTATTAGGCATTGTTCACCCTAGTTTGGGGCTCTTAAGGGCCTCAATTTTTAGTTTTAAACTCCATTGGAGAAATTCCTCAAGATGAAAATTTAATATCTTCCAAACAATACATGATTTTGAGATGATTCTTTCACCAAAAGATCTTATTTTCTAATTGCACTCCTTGGGGTCAATTTTTGTGTCTATAGGAACCCGAATAGGCTAACTTACTAAAAATAGCAGCTAACTTTTTTTGGTTGTTTCAAACTTCTAACTATCCCAAAGACTGCATGAGTCACCATGGGCACCAAAACAACTAAGGAAACTACAAAAAAAAATGAAAATGCAATATTTTTGGGTGATGCAAGATTGCCCTTACACCACTGGATGCTCCAGCATTAGACACCCAAGGTAATTTCAAAAGTGACCTTGTCACTTCTTTGGTGTTAGAGGGAAACCAAGATGGTTAACCTCAAATTCAAATAACCCTAGAAAAGATCAAATAGGCCCACAATATCTAGAAACTTGCAACTTAGGTAGTCTTTCTTCTTGGAAGATTATATATATCCCCAATAACTAATTGTAATAATTTTTTGGTTTTATAATGCCTACTTTTCTTGAATTATGTATTCCAAATTGTCCATAGTGTTTTTTTTCTAATTTTTTTATTTTAAGATGTAAATTTGTATGTTATTATAGATGAACAAAGATTTAATTTGCATGAACCTTGATATATAGTGTTTATTATTTATTTAGAAGAATGGCATGACTTGGCATGCTTGACATTTGCATGAAGATCTAAAAAGTTATGTTTAAAAAATATTATGAGAATTATTGCACATTGAAATGAGATGTTAAACCATTTATAATGAATATTGTAGTCAATTTATAATAATTTTATTACTCTTAACTATAGCACAATCATACAATACTATTTTTCTAATATCACATTACTAATTTTCAAAGCATAAATTATACATTACAATGGTTACATATTCAATCACAAACAAGTTCCCACATCTTTGTACACTATAAATACTCTTATTTTAAAAGATGGATATAAAAAAGAACTCATAATTAGATATAGACTAATAATTATATAAGAAATATTGATATCACTAGCATTATTTTATAATGAATAATTTTAAATTCTACAAATATAATTTGTATTCAATAATAATGAAGAATAAGACACACATAACAATTGATAGTAAAATTCATAAATTAAAATTTATTTTAATCAACTATTTTTTCTTTGAATTAAATATTGTTAAATGAAACTAATTTAATTATAAAATAATCTTACTAACTATACTTGTTATATATTATTTCTAAGTGGTGTAATATATTTATTAAATCTTGTTCAACTATCCAACACTTTTTCTTACACCTATTTATTTTAATTTTTAGTTTATGAATATGTAGACATTGAATAAAATATATTGATGGACGGCCAATACAGACAAAAAGTGCCCAACTAGTATGACAAAAAGTGCCCAACTAGTATGCCAAAAACATCATGTTATAAGGGAAAAAACTTTGCATGGAATCATCTCTCAAATAATGCTAGGTTTCCATGGACTCCCCACACAATTATTTTAATTTAGAAACTTTACATGGCATCATTAAGATATTGATGGGGAATGCCAAATAATGCCATGTTATTATCAAGGGATACAAAGATCATTTTCTACTACTATTATTGCAAAGGCATTATTTTATTTTATCTTTGGTCCCAGTGCACTTTGGCCATCTTTGCTAATATTTTTTAATATCTTCAATACTGAAATCAATCAAATCTTTACAACACCAACTCTTAAAGACTTTAGTAATATTAAATATACAAGAAGAGAGAGAAGTAGAACATATTTTAATTTTTAATTTCACAATGATTCATCCATTAAAAAAATGATGTAAACCCACAGATCACAAATCTTCAAAAAGGTATGGTTATGTGATGTTTTCACCTAACAAGGAACATCAACATTTTTTTAAAATTAAGATTTTTTTAATTGGATAATGATAATTTAGTCAATTTAAGAAGATTGTTTGATTTCTCATGTATTTTCATATTTCAATCGAAATTATAAAGTCAAAAACTTTGCATAAGCATTTCTTATCATTTAGAAATTGGATATTTAACTCTATAAATATTATAACTTTCTAAATATATGAGATAATACATCAATTATCTATTTATTGTAAAAAATGCGAAATTTGTATATTTATGCTATTTTTACCTAGTTTTTTTATATTTTGAGAAAACTATTTTGATGTATTGATATATTGATGAATGATATTTTCTCTAAAGTTAGGTTTCTTGATTTATGACATTTATCTATTCATTATACACATTCTTATAAATTTATCCATTACCTCATCTACATGTTCACTCACCCCTACATTTGCTTATTTATTACATTTATGCAAGTACATATTTTCATACATAAATTGAAAGGAAGTAAGGTACACAAAAACACTTCCTACACTTAAATTCTAAGGAGAGTGTTGTGAAAATTTTAATTTTTTAACAATTGCGTAAAGAAAAAATCATAGATATAAAATAACACTATATCATAAGTGTATGTAGAGAAAACCCTTTCAGAAGAAAAATCCCACACTCTAAAGTAATTAAACTTATTATACAATAAACAACACATTTACAATACACTTGTAGAGCAAGTTTGCATAGGAGTATCAACAACCAAAAATTCCAAAGAATTATAGAAACTTAACAATATCTATAAAACCCTCACACAACTTCCATCCCAAGCACCTATTATATAGTAGATAGAATACATGAAACCATAAAATAGTAATTAAAAATCCATAAGCTAAAAATACCCAAAAGGTGGTGCCTAAATCTCAAATCTCAAGATGAGTCCACAACTTAAAAAATAGCATATTTCTTCCACCTATCATAATGTTGCTATAATCCACTCACTGAATTGGGTGTTTCATTTTGGTCCCATGATCTCCAACCAAATTTCTCTTACAATAGTTCATAACATGCATCATAAGTTGGTCAACAAGTGTAACTTCCCTACAACTCTTTTATTTATGTACCATATTTTTACATTTCTTATTCAAACTTTCAAATGCCATAATTTTTAATCTAGGAGGATGATTGAGATTTTTTTAAAATTGTAGAGATTGAAAAGACAAGACCTATGCAATAGTAACTATCTTTCTAATGATAAACAACCCAAAATATTTGTTTTGACCAAAAATAAACTTGATAACCTAGAAATCGAGTTTTTCTATTTTATAACTCAAAAATCACACTTTTTGTAATTTTAACATTAGGAGAAATATTGAGACACCTTTCCTAACATCCATTTTCCAATTTTATTTGGACCCTTTCACATTCTGAGAAACATTCATAGTCATGAATATATCCTCATAATCATGGTGACATCTCAAATTTAAAATTTAAAATATAAGTTTGACCAACTTTTTCCTAGGGTTGATTAAACCAATATTTGTGCGGTATGTTACTATGTCTTTATATTTAAAAGGAATTCAATGTATTAATTCTAGATCATTAAATATCCATGATTCCTCTCGTTCTAAGGATCTAAACATTTGGATTTGGTACATTAAAATGAATCTAGATTTTCATAATCATCCTGTGAGTACATGCATAATTAAAAAATGATGTTTTCATTTTTGTTCACACATTTGTTGAATGCACAAGAAAATTGAGAGGGGGTGAATTAGTTGTACCTTAAAACTTCAAAACCCTCACAAACATTTAGATCCACACTCATTTAATTAACCCTTAATCTATATTATAATTATTTAGCATGAAAAGAAAATAACATAAACTTAATCAAATCAACACCATGTACAAGAGAACACCAAATTTACATGAAAAACACAAGATGAGAAAACCACAGTGAAGATTGGCTCACAATATAAAGTAATATCAATGTTGAATACAAAGGGCTCACTACTGGAGGGCTCAATGCCTAAAGAAAGAAAGGATCACTACTAACTCACTGCCAAAGGTTCACTTCCAGAATAGAAAAGAAGATAGAGAAGAATGTTACACAGAGAAATCCATCTCAATGCAACAGAGAAATCTACCACAATATCACCAACACCTTCACAGCTTGACTGGAGAATTGTAGACACCTTCTACTCACTACATCCAACAATCTAACACATGAAAGCTCGTACTGCACTTCTCAAATTCGCACACTTTAATACTAGTTCTGCAATTCACATCATACTTATCTAGCTTCATGTCCCTCAACAACTCAACTCATAGTTATATCATTTTCAACCTTGGAAACATTCTCTAAGGTTGGCTATGCACCTCAACCATGCAAATTCAAATTAGGTTGGAACCAAAACATTCCTATGGTGGGAAGGAATCAAGGTGGACCACAACACACCTTATCTAGGACCTAAATCCACTCATACATGCCATTCCACGCTTCCACAAATTTCGCAAGTAGTGTAAACACCTAGGTTGGTTGTTACCCATGTAAACACCATTAAAATTTTAAGTACATACTTCCTTCGATCAATAATAACTTGTGGGCAACAAATGCCACCTAAACACAATCTGGAATATTCCACAAAAACCCTGAAATCCAACAAACTCCTTCACAACAACTTTCACCTGAAGAATGTACACACCCAGTACACCTAAACAATTTTTCCATACATTGTAACTTAAGAAACTAACTTTTGAAGCACCAAACCTTGAACAACTTTAACTGAAGAAAGAAACCAACATTATCAGCATGCCTTCAGATCCACATGACCTGAAACCAAATTATGGAAAAACACAAAGCAAAAAAAATTCTCCCAAACACCTCTGCAATACACAGTTCACACACTAGTGAACACAACTTCCTTTGCATAACAATCCAACACACCAAATTCTAGATATAACACCTCTAAAAACTTGGATAAACATATCTAAAATGCTTAGGCAGATCTTCAACCTAGAAGAAATGCGAAGCAACACCAGAACACTACTCTGCAACTCAAAACAACACTACAACTCATTGTTTCCTCTTTTTATCAAATTTTCTCAAAAGCACTTAGAAACCAAGCACCAGAAACACATCCTCATCATTTTCATCACTTCCTAAACCATATATCCATGGACAAAATCTTATCAAAGAAACACTAGAGGTTGACACCAATAGCTTACTAATGACAACATAATGCAACTAATCAAAGCATCATTAATGTAAAAAACATAGACAATACCAACAACTACACATACTCTTGCACCAATCTTCTTCTCATATAGTTGACACCAATGAAAACACAATCTTGTTGACATCAATGACAACACCAACTGATTATACTTGCAACAACATTTCTATGGGTTGACATAAAAAAAATGTCTTTTTGAGACATAAAAATGACCCTACTAAGGTATTTATACATATTTTCATCCCTTCATATCAAAAGAAGGCATAAAACATAGACACATTAAGTGAAGTAAGAATAAAAGTGGTACTTTTCATAATACATCTTCAAAAGCATGGATAGAATCATGGTTGTAGACTTCTCCATGATTCTGAAACTCATCCTTGCACAAAGTAAAAATATACATGATTATAAGATAAAATTAAAATTGTTATAATTTATTTTAATTCATAAAGTGCTCATATTTCTATGTTATTCCCTATTGCATATATTCTTCAATCATAGAGTTAAGTAGTTGTTACTTATTATACTTACTTTATTAAAGTAGTGGTGCAAATTTTAGATTTATTAATCCTAGTTAATGAATTAATTAGTCTTGGTTAATTATTTTGTTTATCTATGTTTATTTTATTTTATTAGCCTAAATTAGACTTAAGGAAAGTTTATTTTCCTTTTTTTGTGAACCTAATTGATCCCACACAGCCTATGATTCATCTAGGGTAAAATAATATTTTTTTATATTTAATATAATTCTTATTTTTATCTCTTTGCATATTGTAATATGGTTTGAAAATTATATTCTTATATATTTTTATTAAGGTTTTGGTATATATAGTGATTTATCTTTTATACCACCCTCTCACACTAGATTATCCTATCATTATGACACCTTTTATGGTTTATTCTTTTTACAGTCATTAATTTTATTTTTGACATATTTTATCTTTCATATCATATGGTACATCTATCCTTGATATACTAATGGATTTTTCTACTATAAATAGTGTTTTCAATAGAGATGTCGTTCTATCATATTCAATCTTTCCCTTCTTTCATTGAACTAACTAGTGCAAATCCTATATTCTTAGATGTGCTTAGTTCAATTATCGACATATTCCATAATGATCCTATATCTTATAACAATAATAAGAATATACAAATGAAGGATCTATTGTGTGATTTACCCATGCATGATAGTAATGCATATTAAAATTGGGAGCTTAAAAAACAAATCATTACATATAAATAAAAATAATAAAAATAAAATTATCAAAAGTATATAGAAAACATATTATACGATACATATGTGGGAAAATTATTTCACATAAAAAACTCAAAAAAATATCATTCATTAAGGAAATGTATAATAAGTTTATATAAAATAAGAGCCTAAATACGAGAGTATTTTTTTCCTCCCCTTGTTTTTATAATGCCTCACACATGCACAATGTATCTAATACTTTTACAATTGACTATATTTAAAGAAATATAAGAGGTTGGAATAGGTCACAACCTTTCACCTTTTAATATTTTGGTTATATATTCAGTTAATAAACTAATTATTTATTAATAAATTTTTTAATTTATCTCATATTTTAAATTATATAAACTTTATAAGTTAGAGTCTTATAAGTGTTATTTTGAAGTAATTAATTTAAATTTAATACCCAAATAAACATTATTCTCTAACACTCTCCCTTAATATTTATATGGGGTTCATCCTATCAATTTCTTATAGAAAAAAAAGATGAAGCTTCTAAATAATGCAATACTTTTTTGAAAAGCATATATATATATATATATATATATATCATGCATTCTAAACTACATGATAAACCTCTTCTCATAATCTATATCCAAATTTCCTTATGCTTATGCTATTAGGTGAAACACAAAGAAATGATGTTTTAATGAGGTATTATGATTTTTTTTGAGCTTGGGTCTCTTCTTGAACTAGCCTCCTAGGTTCTTGAGATAATAATAATTATAATAAGTATTATATACAATAATGTAATAATTAATATAGAGGAAGAGATACATAGTGCTCATAGGAATTATATATAAATCATGTAAAAATACCTATAGGCATTGCGTTTATTAAAATCCCTCTGATAAAGTACATATAATGCTTATTGATCTTACATATGCCTTAAGGTCTTATCCAATTCTCGTAAGTCTTACCTGTAGAATTAGCAACTAGAAGGTGAAATTACTATGAACTATCCACCTCAATGGAAAATTTGTGAGGTTAATATTTGTAATAACTTGTGCATAGAGAATTTATTTTGTGATTTTTGAGATGTCGACCTAGTTCTCCTTGATCACAATATATTGGTCATTGAATAATTAACCTAACAAAACTATACGGTAATTTTATGATGGAAAATATTTCCTTTAATGAAGTTCTCATTAACTTCAATGTGTTTCATTTCTAGATGTTTGAACAGAAGCCTTTAGCAAGAGTAAATATCTTTACTTATCATATAATAAAGTAGGAGTTATATTAGTACCTAGATGAAATTCTTTCAACAAACTTCTAAGAAAAAATTGTTTTTGCATCTATTTTTGTATTCAACATTTATAGATTAAATATCTATAAAAGATAGTTTTTAAAGTGTTATTCCATCCACAGGATAGTTTTTAAAGTGTTATTCCATCCATATGATAACACATATAGTTACACCATATTTTGAAGATGTAGCCTAAGGTAAATTTCCCATGAATAAGATCACTATTATTTTTAGTAACATGATAATGGGGATTATGGGGAGGAGCTTTGTGTGCTATAGGAAATAATGGAAAAGATGGACAAGAAATTCAGTGGCTTGACCTGTTTCACTATCAAGCTAATCCACTATGTTACCAACACCCTTTCTACTGTGATGAAGGATGAAATGGACAAGAAGAATGTTGAAGAAGGCCAAGAATGGGTTGGGGATGATGTCGTTAATCTCCTTTCTAAGAACTAATAAAATGCCAATTAGTCTATTGTTTTTGCATTGTATGTTTGTTTGATGTTGGTCCGCTGTGTATGTTTTTTGGCTTGATCTTTAATGTTTTTTGGACTTGATCTTTTTTGGCCCTAGTGGCTCTCTGTGTGAAGGGTACAACACCCTATAAATTATGATTACCATATCAAAAACATGATAATAATTGAATAAATTATTCTTGGTGCAAGAATAATACAGACTATAATTATTCTACTTTTAATGTATGCTTATCATTTTTCAATGATCATATTGTAATCTATTGAAATTTAAATGTAATACCTATTGTATAGGTAATGTCTAGTATAAATATGGCATAGTAAATCAAATTTATTATAAGGTAATATTAGTCTTTTTAAATGATATATTTAGGGTTTAAATAAATACTATCATTAATTGAAACTAGTTTGTATCATATTACACTTCTTAACTATATACTTTATTTTAAGGTTCTTTTAATTGGTCCTAGAATATAATCACTTTGAATGATAAAATAGGATTAGATTTTTATATTTAATAATTAATTCAATAATAAGTCAACTGCATATAGCATAGTTATAATGATATGATAGTACTTAAAATGAAGATTATCGTTATCAAGGAGATCATATGTGATTTTTATAAACATGGGAATATATTATTTGTCATGTTTCTTCAAGGAAAAAAATATTTCTACTAAACATATAGTACTAGGTGAGATATTATTTCCATACTCCTTGAATAATTTTTAAGGTGAAAACCACTCATTATATGTAGGTTCTTTATACCTAAGAAATTTTAAAGATTATGCTAATACATGATATTTTAAAGTTATAACTACTAATGTTTCACATTATAAAATGATAATTTAGTATCCATTTGTTAAGGTTTTAATGTCATAGAATTATAATCTATCATTCTAAATAAATGCATTAAAAAACCAAATGTAATTGTATCCTATCTAAAATTAATGAATTTGATTTCTAAGAATGTTTCTTAAATGTACTTATGTCCTATTTATGATTTTTTTTTCTAATTCTTGATGCAACCTCCATCATGCTTCTTCAATGATATCATAATATTTATTAGAATTAATAGTAGAATATGCACCAAAATTAGATTACCTTTTTCTTAGGGCTCTTTATTCACCTTGATGTCCTTGTTCTTTTGTAGAAGCAAATAGACTAATTTTTGTTTATTTTAATATAACAAGAGCAGTATTTTGATAGAAATTTTGATCTCCTTTGTCAATTCAATATTGTAAAATGTTAATCTTTTGAAATGTCAACCATATTAGTAAGCACTAATTTGTGTTGAAAGAAAAAAAATTATATCTTTGTGGCTAAGCCTTAACTAACTAGTTCAATGACTACTTCAATGATGGTCACTAAAATATTATAGACACCTAAAATTTGAATCACACTTGACCTTACCTTATCCTAGCCATCAATTAAATAAATATTTTCTATTTATTTCACCAATATGATGTTGATAACAAAATGATGATTGGCACTCAAATTATAATTTGGGTGAGTGATCTTAATTCAAGGTTTTACTATAATACGATACCAAGATTTTTGACAAGAATGTGCATACTCTAACATAAAATTTCGATATAAAATATACTATCATCTTTAATATAATAATTACCAAATATCCATAGGAATGCCACTACCCAATTATTTGCATTATGATTAGTTATAAAGGTAATAGCTCTAATTCGAATTAAAAAAATTAATTTATTTTCCTATAGTATTAATGATATAATAAATTAAGTATTCACAATTACATTAATATTGATGAGATATTTTTTTTTCATTAAAATGGAAAATTAAATCCCTCTAAAAGTTATTTTACTTTTTTTTGCTTATTATCTTATCTTACTTTTATAACTCAAAGGAATTAGTACAATATTTTAAAACTAATAAATGGAATGATTTGGTATTATTTTTCTAATCCTAAAAGCTACTTGTATTTATTTATTTTTTTGTTTTTTATTTCCTTTATTGTTTACAAGTGAATAAGGAAGGTAGGGACACGTAAGACCTTCTTCCCCTAGTTATATGATTATTCATTTTGTACCTTCCTCTTGGAGGCTAACCCCCTTACACAAACAAGAGAAGGTACCTAGGAGATGCATGGTAGGGTCCTTAGAGAAGGGCCTTGAACCATCTTTCCTACTAGCTATGGTATCCAAGAATATCCATCCTTATAGACCCCATTGAGCCTTGTGATGTGAATCATGTGTAATTATTGTGATGCATGTGTAAATGTGTAAATAAATGACATGTGGAAATACTTGACTATTATGTGAGAAAGAAGGTGACAAATAAAATTGAGACTACTATTCTTGAGACATGAATTGTTATTGGAACAAAAACATTCTCTAACATCATGAGTGATGTTTATGATGAAAAACAGAACCTTAAAGGTTATCCAAAGGAGATTATGTGTGATAGAGTGTTGTTTCTCTTTTACGTAATTTGAGTCCACCTATATTATGGTTCTCAATGAAATTACTAAGAGAGTAGGTGTGTCTTTTCACTATTGTAAATATCTTGGGAAACCTATAGTTATGTCTAATGAGGATTGGATTGCTCCTAAATATAGTTTTATTTAATTTTTATTTACTAAATTTACAATGGTCAATTATATGTGCTCACCGAGGTATAGAATTATCAAAGGTAGATTGAACCTAGAGGTTGCACCCTCCAGTTGTCAAGCTTGTGAGGGATCAAGCTTATGTTGTCGAACTACGACTCCTCTGTGAATTATATACGTAGGCAAGGCCGTCAGAGACGAGCCCCCGAGGAATTAGGTCTGGCCCCTAGGCTTGTTCTCTTATTGAATATACTTAAAGATACTATTGAAATATATATTATATTTGCATATCTTGTGACTTGATCTAAGTTTTTGATTATTGATGAGTTCTTGGAACTAATAAAGTCTACCTTGGTGATGTGGATTCCATATCTCCACTTGAAACCCAACCTTGCAAAATTATGTTAGATGGGTGAGTCCTTATAATTTATTGGTCAAATGTTTTTGCTTGCTTTCATGAAGTGCGTGTATAGGAAGTTGTCTTTGGGGAATTATGCTAGTGTTCGATCAAAATTTGAAATTTGTGTTTTATCAATTGTATTTTGAGTAAAATTTTAGGCATTACATTTCATTGACATATCCTCCACTTCTAGCCCCCACTTTAATTAAATGAATATTTATATTTATTTAATTAGTTTATCCTTCACCTTATCCCCCTCTTTAATTAAATAAATATTTATTATTTATTAATTTATTTATCCTTCACCTTCATAGTCACTTTAATTAAATAAATATTTTTATTTCTTTATTTAACTTATCCTTCTACATCCCCCATCTCTAATAATTAATTAAATAATTTTATTAATTAATTAAATATTGAGTGTCATATGACTAATTAAGACCTTGTCTAGATTCATTGAGCCTAGACATTTGCCAAAGAGTCAAACTAACTTTTCATCACATCCATAAAAAATTTATACTACATCTCCAAGTCTCAGCCATTCACATAAGGATGTTTCCCTAATCAAATCTATTGATCACTTATCCCTCATGCGACACTTGTCACATTACTACAACTTTTGATTTAGGACCTAATCCTCATTCAATCCTAGCCATCCATTAACCAATCCATCTTGGCCCTTAACTTGTCTCATAGAAATTCTATAAATGAGAGGCCTCTTACCCCATTTGAATATCTTCTCTCATCATATTGTTATGCAAATTATAATGCAAACGCTTATACTATTAACTTATAATCAAGGTAAATAAAAAAGGGTCGCAATTGAGATAAGGAGGTATTACCATGAAAAAAAGGAATCATACAATATAAGGAAGAGAAAAGGGACCATAAATTGATACCAAAAACACCACAAAAGGAATCTAACATAATTATAATACTTTTGGTGTTCAACAAGATAAAATAATGTCTCAAACACACATTTGGGTGAATTTAGAGACAATGTGACAAGTAACAACACCAAAACTAGTCAAGGATTTGGATGTAAGTCAACACAAAGGACATATAAAATAATTGAAAAAATATATCTAAATAATTAATTGAATGAATAACCTAAACACCCGACCTAATGTCAAAGTATATTTGAGAGAAATATCTCTATAGAGATGAATATATTTGTATATCTGCATTGTAAGGATAAGGAACCAAAAGTATTTATTTCCAAAAAATCCTTTTTTTTTAATTTTTTAATTATACAATAATAATAAATTATCTTAAAAATAAGATAATACATTAAACACAAGGCTCATAATTATTTGATAGGATGGTTTAAATAATTTAATCACATGAAACACCATTCAATGCGATTTTTAAAGGATTTATTTAATGAAAAGACTCTAGAGATTTCTATTGATTTTCAAGGGCATGTAGGAGCTAGATTTTGTTACTTAATATACATACTCAATTGGTTGAGAAAGATTGATGACTATAGAAAAATGCATTGTTGATTACAAGAAAGAGAAGTTAATTATTGAAGGATCATTGTTAAGGTCAAAATTAAATCCTTAGTCTTTAGTAATTTTAACAAGAAAGAGTAGATAAAGTATTGTCTAATCCAAATGAAATACCTAACATATGTCTTTCTTGAATTCTAAGTAGGTTCTCCCTCTGCAAATATATTATAGATGTGGCTCTTCATTATCCTTTTCTTCTTTATTATAGTCAATCAAGATTATAATGGTATGAAATCCTATTCAATTTTTGGCATAATTGGTGAAAGTTTCATGTGACCATCCAAATCACATGGGCTCTATCCATGAGATTAATAAATTCCTTTTATCTTAATGTGAAACCTATTTTTCTATGCTCGATATTATATACATTGATAAAAATATTAGGGATCTATCCATTTGACTCTTATCATAAGAGAAAGGTGGAGATTTTAGATAAAATAAATAATGAATGGTAGTATAGTTATTCCCAAGATCATTCATTCCTTGTCATTAATTACCTAAAGCTATATAGCTAAGTATTTATACTTTGAAGGATTTTGATAGTCATTAGATGAATATTATAAGAAAATTACCGATCATACATATACAAGGAGATAAATAAAAAGTGTGACTATGAGAAATGCTTATTTTCAACACGAGTGAAGCAAGAAAATAAAAATCCCTACTAGCATGTGACTTATTAGTCTTTTGTTGGAAACTGCAATGGAGTTTGTTTGAGCTATGAAGATTGTTTTGTTGTAAATCAATACCATACTCCCTATAATCTTACCTTATTTCATTAAACATAAAAACCATATTTAGCTAAATCAAGAAGAGGGCATCCATTTGATACATAACTTTTCATATCTCTAAGAGACCTAGGATTTTATTATATTAATATCCATATTGTTAGGTCTTTGCACCCATAAATTGAGACATACAAGAATAGAAGAAACCATATTTATCATGTAGATCAACAAGATCGCATTCAATAAAACCATTTGAGACATACCCTTTCATATATTGGGTTGTATTATTTCATATCTCTAAGAGACCTAGGATTTTATTATATTGATATGAATATTGTGAGGAATTTACATCCATACTTCCTTATTAAGAATAATTCTCTCTACATATATACCAAAAAATGTCCACTAGTAACCAAATTATGTTTATGGGAAATAATTTTTGTAAAACAAAATATATCATAAATCACTTTGAGTTTATTTGTCTCTGAATTTAAATTTTAAAAAAGGTATTAATATCATAGAAAATAAAAAATGAGTGCATAATTTAGAGTTAGGGTTATAACAAGGACTTAATATTCTAATAGACACCCCAAAGTTTGTTATGGTTCACCTATCTCTCTACATTTATTTTTCACTTACACAACTAGGCTAATGGTATTCAACAAACATAATTACCTATAAATAAATAAAAAAATTATTTCCTAACTATCTTTGAACCATATTTATTCCTTAGATTAAGATGAGACCAATCCAAAGAGAGGTAACCCCTATCTTGGCTTCAAAATCTCTAGACAAGAAGAGTCCAAATACAATAGGGATATCAATTATCATCACATCCTACCAAACTTTAACATTAGGGTAGGCATAAAGGGTGATAAGAAAATATTTTATGATTCCACTAGTATGAACCCTTTTTTCATCAAGCTACATAATATCCTTTTACATGTACTCATATCTTAAACTTAAGGCATCTACAATCTTCTTTGGAATGACAAAAGTGATTGAACCAAAGTCAATCATGGATTTGTGAAATGATTTCTTCCCAGTGATCAAAGTTAAGTAAAATCACATTGGTTTTAATTTGCTTACCTCCACACCAACACTTAGAAGAACGATGGGTTGATTGATCAAAATGGCCTCTTTTTATTCTAATATATTTTCTCCAAGTTGAATTATCGAGGTCACCTTAACTAGATCCTTTCGTGCTTGTAAATCCTCTTGAAGCAAGGTCTTCTACACTAGGATGGAAAGGATATCCCATAGTGACACACTTGTGTATGTTTTCTTCAACTACTCCAATACATTAAGAGGACATGCTTCTTGAAGCTTTAGGACATACAATGGGTTATTTTGACACCTTAGTATTCCTAGCATCATATTTTATATTTTAAAAACTCATGCTCTCACAACATGTGGCTTCTAATTGAAGGGAATCAATCCTTATTTTGAAGTAACAAGTTGATAGTCTATGCATCCCGCCATCTTCTATATAGTTCCTTGGTGAATTTTTTGGGAAATACTTTTTATTATTTTTCTCTTCGACCCAATATAATAAGAATATTGAACTTGAAGAACTTTGGTCATACCTTGATCATAAGCAAATAGTACCTCTTCCTCTTCCATCCATGAGAATAATTCTCACTCTAATACTATTTCCTCCTCTTTTTCTAGAGACATTCCTTGTGTTTGAGCTATTAGAATAGTATGTTGGATTCTTGTAGACTAATATGAATGTTCTAATGGAGCTATCCCCATTTTGGAAATAGCTTGAATTTTTTATGTAACCTTTTGTTGTATATTTCCTCTTTAGTAGGGCTTTAAAGGATGTGCACCATTGTATAGGATGTACCACATGTTGGAGTCATTTGCAAAAAAAAATTGTCTTGGAATTAGATCCCTTATCAGATTAGGCATAATCTACTATATGGATAGAATGTTAGTCTTGAAATAATTGATTATAGTATATTCTCAACTAGTATTATGGCCTTTGACCTTGATTTTGTTGATACATAGGTCTAGGATATGTTGCTTGTTGCCTCTTTAGGTTTATAATCTCATTTTAAAATATTCTTAATATGTTCTTCATGTCATCCATCTATATAATTTTTTGATAATTTTTTGAGCCATTAGAGTTTGGGAAGTTAAATCTTGTGTAGATGGATACATACTTAATGAAGGAGTAGCTTGATATTCACTTGGAAATGGATGGTTGAGCTTAGGTGGCTCTTCATATACCTAAAGTAATTATTTGGGGGAAATAGACATAAACAATCTAGGAGAGAGTCTCCCTACATCAACAAGATTGTTCTTCATGCGAACTGCTAATTTATAAGTTATTGGGAGGCTCTATCTACCCAATGATTGGATCATTACTAATATACATCTAAGTTGAAATCTATTTAGATAAAATATGAATTCCATTTTTGTAGGGAGTGCATCTAACTAGAATCACTTCCCAAGTCTTCTAAAATTTTGAGATGAAATTAGTAATAACCTCTTGTTGGGATCTTTTGACAGTTATCAATTAGAGTGAGGAATGGTCTCTCTTTTCCTAGAATATTTTGAAGAAAGCATCTCCAAGATGGTCCCATGAGTTAATATAATTTGGTGCTAGTGATCAATACCAATCTAATTCCTTGACTTTGAAGGATGTTGCAAGTAGTATTAAAGTTATATTATATTCTATAACATGGTGTACCATGCAAATATCTACAAAATCCTTGAGATGATCTATGAGAGTCTCGAAATATTCTTTAGTGAACTTTGGGAGAGCCTTTAAAGAATTAGCTAGGATAGGGTCCCAAATAGCTAGAGATATTGAAAGAATTAGAGGGATTTTGCTTGTTCACTTGACAAAGTATCTTAAGGGTATTAGAGCTACCATTGGAGGAGGTAATGATGTATTTAATGGAGGATTTGACTAGCAGACATTTTTCTATAGATAATGACAATAGGAAAAACTAGGAGATGAGGTTTATTTGCCATGAATGATCTACTGACGACCCTACTTCTCATAAAAGGAGAAAATCAAAGGTTCTTTGAGTTATTTCTTAAGAGATTATTTTGGGCCACACTAGGCAATGCCACAAATAATTGATATTCAAGTTTGTACTTTTGTACACCCCTATACCAACATGGAAAATCTTACAAATGTGGGACCTGATTTGTAATATAACCTCCAAAATTTTAGAAGCTAACTCTTCATAAGATTCTCAATAGAAATACACACATACATACATATGTTAGGAATTACAGGTAGGAAATAGAGGGTTTGAATTACCAATTATATGCATATTTAATTAAATTGAACAAAGGAATAACAATTTACAAAAAAATAACAAGACAACAAGAGTTTAACGTAGTTCGCCCAATTCTTGGGCTACATCCACAAATAATAGTCCATTTATTAAACAACTTCCAGCAAATGCAATTTACAATAACCTATAGCAATAGTTGCAATGTGCAGCAATCAAATCCACAATTTCCACTGCTATGTATTTTCATGCATAGTGCTACGTGCGCCCAATGCTTAACCTGTGTTCACTCTATCACAAAACCTCAACTTTTTGCTAACCATTACTCACATTCCCTATAGCAACCAAACTAATCACCACACAATTATTTGAATTCCCACGCACATTTTATTGTTGGTATTCCAACCCGTAACTGTTCAAATTCAGGCAATTTTTACAATTGTTATAATTGAATTACAAAAGGCAACTAACAATAAATTTCCTTTAATAAAATTACTCAATTTTTGCTTCAAGGGTGCTGCCCCCAAACCCCCACCATGGGCTCCACCCCTGAGCCCCCGCCAAGGGGATAATACCCCTCGGACTCTGCAAGAGGGGCTGCATCCCCCTTGCATTCCCCTATTGATTGATTTGGGGGTAAAACATGCCAAATAAAGAGGAAAAAAATTAAACTCCAAGTCTAATCAAACTCCACATATCAACAACATGGAGAAAAAAAGTGAAAAGATTGCTTGAAAATAAAACTAAACTATTAGACAATTTTTCAAGAAAGATATCAGTATTGTAACTTGCATAGAACTTATTTATCTTAAAGAGAATGGCTCCACAAGACCATGACATGATCATGCACAATTCCAGTATTGAAAAATGTAAAGTCTGAGAAACAAACCAAGACAAAAAAATATATTAAACTAACTGTACAACCAGCAAATGACATTAGATGACAACACATGAAATGGGTACAGCAAAGGAAGATATTGATAGATATATTAGTTCCTCTTACTACAAGCATGATAGTCCTTTGACACAATCATAGAGAGTGTGACTCACTAACCATAAAAATGTAATCTATTTATTTGAAGGCCTAGAAATATAAAAAAATCTTGTACTAATGCTACCCAATAATTTATTTTTCTAATAAAGGGAAGCCTCCCTTAAATAGAGAAAGACCATTCTCAAAATTGGATTTTCTTCAAACAATCCCTCCCTGATAGAAATATGTTTTCTGTGGTATCCTCTACAGACCTTCATACAGTCTAGTGGTTTACTCTCCACAGAAACATGAAGAAAATGAGCAATTCAAAGCAATGGACAATTAAATGATCTTTTTTCCTTGCTCTGTTTTATTTTTTGCTGCTGGCAGCGCTCTCTATATGAATCTTTGTATCCGTTTTCCTCAATCTAAAAAACTAAACCTAACAAATGTCAAACATGATCATTGGTTCTATAAAGGCAATCCCATAAAATCTACATGCTTGAAAGCTAGAGGTAGAGAAAAATCCTAGTGGTAGCTGAAAATTCCCATCGCATTGAGGCAAAATGAGTGATCTACTCATTTCAACATGAACTGCATGTAAACCTACATTTTGAGATAAGGGATCGCCACCGTCAAATGTTTGGTAGTTGAATAGTTAAAATTAACACCAACCTATAC
>VDFB02052948.1:0-12493 GCA_007258455.2 Sequoia sempervirens
AAGCAGATATATTGCACGTGTTTGAAGATCTTTTAATCTGGGTTGTGGATGGTGTAAGAAGAATAAAGTTGCGAGCAATGGTTTTGAATTAAAAAGTGTGTATATAGAAGCCAAGAGATTTAATCTTAGCCTTTCCCCATCTCCCCATTGATGAAGGTTACACACAGATTATGAATAATGGGGGTGAGGGGAAGAAGACACGTGGGTCCTGGCTACAATGACAAAGAAATGGTGGAGCCCGCATACCACTAGCATTTGGTTCCATGTGGCTTAGTATCATTTGGTGAATATTGAAATTATGTACAGTCAGATTTTTCAAACCAAGTTGGCTAAATATGGGCCCTTCGTTAGTTAACAAGCCCATGTGATCAACGACTAGCATTCAAAACTCAATTTAAGGGAAAGTGAGTTGTTCTGGTTCATGCGAGTGAGCCTTAATAGCTGAAAGGATGTCAAGCTATTGAAGCAGGAAGTTGCATAATTATTAATACCTATCATGAAGGCATAATTCAACATTGTGAAGGATACTCTACACACTCAAGGAGCCTGTGTTGCGGTTTTTTAGTATTTTCCAATGTTGGGGCCAGGGTTGTCAACTTGCAAAGAGAACCAGTAAGTGAATTATTGCCCTCCCATCAAAATTATTGATAAGTTGTGGTTTCTCAAACTTTTGAGTCTGTTAGGGTTTTCTTGGTTTATCATTTTAAGGTTTGAAGTTCATAACAAGAGAATTTGTTAGTTCAACATTGTCATAATTCATGTCAAACCCTTATAAAAGTTGTAAGTCTTGTTTCAAGAAACCAAAAACCTTTCCTTGTAATGCCTCTTATGTCATGGCTCCAAAAGCACAATCAAAAGTGTCTTCGTCTAAAGGGGAAGCTTTTGCTCCCAAAAGACCTTTGAATAAAGACCTTACTAACCAATTACCACCCTCGACCAATGAAAAACCTAAGGGTCAGTTGCTTCTGAGAGGTCCGCAAGTAGTAGAGGGTTTGATTGACAAGAAAAATTCTATTACAGATGCTAAATTACCTTATACTGGATGGGAATTGTTTTATAGCTGGTTCAAGAATAGAAACATGGGTATTCTAGTAGGTAACCCTTAGAATTGTGATATGGGAAATTTAATTGTACCCAATATCTATATGGATGTTGACTTGCTTAAGGCAGTGGCCACCAATTATGACCCAGTTACAAGAACTATAAGAACATATGATGAGAAGGAAATGGTCAAAATTACTAAGGAAGAATTGGCTCATGTTTTTAGACTCACTAGATGGAGTGATGAAATGCCTAAGATAAATGAGAACACTCTTAAGCAGGAGTATGATAAAACTAAGATTGTATTTAGAGTCGTCCACATCCTATCAAGATATCTAGCAGAAATTGCAAGCCAGAGGATTATAATAGGGACACATGATAAAGAGCCTTTCCATGTTTGCTATTTTGTTCCTTACTTCCAAAAAACCTTTTACTCCATTTGCCAAATAATTGGTTATGATCCTGTCACGAGAATGCCAATGGCATGGATGTATATGGCTGCCCATATTCAACACCCTCAATATTGCATAGTGTATGATTATGCAGGGTTTCTTTCAGAAAGAATTCATGAAGGTTTGATAGGGTTGAAGAAAGGCGAATTGGGAGTGAGATTTAGCTGGTATTCATTATTGATGCATATGTTTTTGTTCAAGGGTGCACATTACTTTGGGCATAATATGAATTTGGATAGGAGAGAGGGTAACTTGGAGTTGCCCGTGCAATGCTGGACTACTATTTTAGACAAGGATGATAGGACATATGATTATGTGACATTTCAAAACTTGTTTGCTTTAGAACTAAGGAGAGTCTTAATTGTGAATATACCTAGAATTCCCATATCCCTACATGACTTCTTGAGACCGAAGGAAAGAAGGCCC
This sequence comes from Sequoia sempervirens, assembly GCA_007258455.2. Taxonomy (NCBI): domain Eukaryota; kingdom Viridiplantae; phylum Streptophyta; class Pinopsida; order Cupressales; family Cupressaceae; genus Sequoia; species Sequoia sempervirens. The sequence goes on from VDFB02052948.1 coordinate 1,920, forward strand.
GAGCTAGGAGTTGATCACAATTATTGAAGGTTTGATAGGGTTGAAGAAAGGTGAATTGGGAATGAGATTTAGCTGGTATTCATTATTGATGCATATGTTTCTATTCAAGGGTGCACATTACTTTGGGCATATTATGACTTTGGATAGGAGAGAGGGTAACTTGGAGTTGCTCGTGCAATGTTGGACTACTGTTTTGGGCAGGAATATGAGTGCAAAGGTATGAAATTACTTCATTCAAATAATGTTTTACCAGGTCTAAAATGTGTTAATATGGATTTATGTTAAAGTTGTGTGTATAGAAAACAAAGGAGAGTAAGTTTTCTCAAGGATGGGAAGCAAAAGAAAGATGAGAAATTGGAGCTTGTGCATATGGATGTATGGGGACCAGCTCAAGTATCTTATCTCGGTGGCTCTTTGTATTATGTTACATTCATTGATGATGCAGCTAGGAAGGTATGGATTTATTTCCTTAGGCAGAAATCTGATGTATTTGAAACTTTTAAAAAATGGAGAAACTTGGTTGAGAATGAGATAGGTAAAAAGTTAAAATGTCTCAAATATGATAATGAGTGGTGAGTGTGTGCAACAAAAGAGTTTGAAGATTGTTCCTCTAATGGTATTTGTAGGCCGAGAAAATGGTTCCAAGGACTCCACGGGGAAAATGGAGTGTCACGAGTGCATGAATAGAATAATAATAATGGAGCGTGCACGAACTATGAGATTGCATGCTGGGCTGCCTTTAAAAATGTGGGAAGAGACTATAAACACTGTTGTTTATTTAATTAATAGAGGTCCCTCTAATCCTTTGGGTTGTAGTATCCTAGAGGAAGCATGGAAAGGTAAGAAGGTGAGTTATTCTTTTCTCAAAACCTTTGGTTGTGAAGTATTTTCACATGTAGATTCTAAAAATAGAACCAAGCTTGATGCAAAATCAAAGAAATGTATATTTGTTGGATATGGCATTGATGAATTTGGTTATAGGCTTTGGGATTTGAAAATCAAAAATTGTGAGAAGTAGGGATGTCATATTCAATGAGAAAGTTTTGTACAAAGATATGTTGCTGCGACATGAGAAGAAAGAAAATGATTATCACGGTGTTGGATGATATTCCAAACAATGATGTTTGATGGTTCCTCATGCTGGCTGACAACAACAACAACTAACAAATACCACAAACTCCTATTGAGCTGATCTTCAAGGATAAGTAGACCTCTAGAAAGATTCTCTCCCTCTTTGTATACTATTTTCTTAAGCTGATGCTAGTGAACCCGGAATATTATGATGAAGCTATGGTGGATACCAAGGTTCAGTGGGAGCATGGATAGAAGAAGAAATGGAATCCTTGCTAAAAAATCAGACTTAGGAATTATGGAAGTTGCATGCTAGTAAAAAGGCTTTACCAAACAAATGGGTTTATCAGTTGAAAGAGGAGGATGGAGGTAAGAAGAGATTTAAAGCCATATTAGTTGTAAAGTTTGCCTGAGGAAAAAGAATTATTGATTTGATGAGATTTTTTTCTCAGTTGTTAAAATGACTTCTATACACACTGTTTTAAGTATTGTGTCTACTAAAGATTTTCTTTTGGAATAGCTAGATGTTAAAACAACCTTTCTCCATGGTAATTTGGAAGAGGAAATATATATAGAACAACCACAAGGTTTTGAGGTCAAAGGTAAGGAGAAACTTGTGTCGGGTTGAAGAAAAGTTTATATGGCTTGGAAAAGCACCTCGGCAATGGTACTTGAAATTTGATAGTTTATGGGCAAAGACTCACAATTTGGTGAGTCGACCATTGTATTTATTTTAAGAGGTTGGATAATGATAGCTACATTATTTTATGTTTATATGTTGATGACATGCTTGTAGCAAGGTCTAACATGGATCACATAAGTGAGCTAAAACAACAGTTAGCAAAATATTTTGCTATGAAGGATTTGGGGGCAGCAAAACAAATCCTTGGTATGAAAATTTGTAGAGATAGGAAAAATAGAAAATTGTTTTTATCTCCGACTAATTATGTTGAAAGGTGTTGCAAAGATTTCATATGGAGAATGTAAAATTTGTCGGCCACACCTTTGCCTAGTCATGTTAAATTGACTAAAAATATGTGTCTAGACACAAGAGGAGGAAGAAAAAAATTCCAAGATACCATATGCTTCAGATGTAGGTAGTTTAATGTACACCATGGTATGCACAAGACCAGATATTGCACATGTTGTAGTTATTAGTAGGTATTTGAGTCATCCTAGAGTTGAGCACTAGAATGTAGTAAAATGGATTCTCAGTGCCAGGAGGTACATACAATAAATGTTTATGTTTTGGGGCTCTATCTTTTGATTTAAAAGGCTATGTTATTTCAGTTGGCGAGGGGATATAGATACTAGGCTGAATTACCACGGAGTTATGTATTTATAGTTGGTGGTGGGACAACGGTGAGTTAGTTTCTACCAATTGCAAAAGGTGGTTGCTTTATTCACCATGAAGTATGTTGCTGCAACAAAGGCGGCAAAAGAGATGATATGGTTGTAACTTTTCATGGATGACTTGGGAAAACAACAAGATGAAAATTACTTGTTTACGAACAGTCAGAGTGCTATACATCTTGCAAAGAATTCTGCCTTGCATTTTAAAACAAAACACATACAGTTGAGATATCATTTCATTCGGTCAGTGTTGTAGGATGGACAGGTCAAATTGGACAAGATACACACAGATGTCAATCCAGCGGATATGTTTATGGGCGGTGATAAGGGGAAAGTTGAGCTCATCTTGACTTGGTTGGCCTTCAAAGGTTGAATTCCAAATTATATGAGGCTTGTGAGGGTCAAGTACTTATTTCTAGTGGGAGTTGTAAGTCGCGGTAGTGTCATCTAGGATGGAGTCTCAAGTGGGAGATTGTGTTGGTGTGGAGCACGATGTCAGTCTCAAGTGATGGGAGATTGTTGTTGGTATGTGGCGATTGATCATGCTATCTTGTATAGCCCATGGTATCATGCACCCACGACATGTATCCTTGTTGGGGTTTGGGGCCGGGCAGGGCCTCGGGTGGGGGTTGGGGGGCGGTAGCCCCTGAGAAAAATTTTCCTCCTACTTTTTCGCGTCATCACCGAAAAAGGGAAAAATCAACGAAAAAGGAAAAACCCAATTTTGTAGAACCTAAAATATGGAAGCTTCTAAGCCTGATAAAAAGGGGTTCGGATAGGTGCGATTATAATGGCGTGATTATTATGCAAGATTTACAATAAGGTTTTGTACTGGATAATAAAATCATTGGATGGCTACGGTTTGATGGATGTAGCCCTGATTGGGTGAACCACGTTAAATTCTCTGTGTTATAATTTATTCTGTGTGTTTTAGTTTTTCTGCTTATTACTTAAATATGCATTTAATTGTTAGATGCTCCTTCTTTCTAACCCTAACACTCCAATACAACATTGGGTAGAAATAGTAATGGACTTCATTATGGGGTTTCCAAAGTCAAATAATCTTTATGTAATATTGCTTGTTGTGGATAGAATCATTAAGAATGAATATTTTTGTGGACTCTCTCATCTATTTCCTATTATTACTACGAAAAAATATTCATACAAAATATACAAAAATGTCATGGATTTTCTAAAATCAAATTGCAAAATAGAGCCACCTCAAAATTCCTAATCAAGTGGCAAAATTATCCAATTGAAGATACAACATGGAATGATGAATGATTCATAAAAAATATTTTAGAATTGTTGAGTATTGAGGGCAATTCTTTTATGAAGGGGAAGGGAATGTTATGATTCTATTATGATATAATCTTAAGTATATATTATATATTCCTAGTATATATTATACATTCCTAAGTATATATTATATATTCCAAGTATAATAAGGACAAACACTTGTGACATGTTTAATCCTAACATAAATATTAGTTAATATACTAATCCTTCTTAATTAGAATGAAGGGGTATGTCCCTACATAGTTAAGCCTATAATTAAGGAAGATAAATCTCTCCCATATCATCATATCATATCATTGAATTCATATATAATTATTTGATTATTGGAGATCACCCCCTGAAAGTAGTCTACCATATTTTTATTTTTACATTTATTTGTAATAAATATCATAAGAAAGAAAATATAAAATAAGTATTTATATTTAAGACTAAGAGGTGGGATGATTAAAGAAAATGGTAAAAATATTAAAAAATAAGGATTAACAAAAAAATTATCACAACTCTATAAATATTGGAATAAACAAGAAAAAGAAGAATAAAATCAAAGAATAGATAAATTAGGTGAAAAGAGAAATATTTTAAAACATCTAGGAATTGGAAAAATAAAGTTTTTTTATAGATATTAAGTTAAATGGGATGATGATTAGGAACAACATGCTAGATCTAGGTGTAGATGCCAATATCAATATCTAGGAAAACATAGGAATTAATGGGTAAATCTACAATATATGGTACAACCTATGATATTGCAATACTATACAGAACTCAATATAGCCCATTGGGTACAATACTATATGTATGAAGAAACAAAAAGTGGGAAAACAAGATTCAAATACAAACAAGAGCCTCTATAGCTTGCCTCTATATATACCTCTATTTGAGCTTGAAAAAGAGGATAGAGCACCCAAAACCCCAAGAAGTCTCCAATGATCTTTTAATAATAATCTTGATGTGCTCTTAATGTGTTGATGGTATGTAGTTGCTCTTAATTTCTACAACACAACCTTGCAATGTAGAGGCTTGATGTCAAATGGCTTAGGAGACATTTGATTTATAAATGTTGAGGATGGTTGATCAATGACTTATATTTGTGTTCAAATCGAAGGCTAGGGATGCTTAAGATATTAGTGTGAATGAGAGGCCTCAAAGAGGAACCATGTGATTGGTGCACTTGGGGAGGAGGATCAAAGAGCTTTTAATGGATATGATTAATTTGAATGGATAAAAGGATTGATATCGAGTCATCTCACAAATGTGTGATGATAAATAGGTAAGAGGTTCACACATGTGTGAGAACACATAGGGAAGTGGGATTATGACAAGCATCCTCTCACAATATGCGATGACACATAGGGAAGAGGGATTGAGACGTGTGACTCTTCTCACACATGTGAGAGATCACATAGGAAAGAGGGATTATCACAAGTGTCCTCTCACACATGTGAGGACACATAGGGAAGAGGGATAGAGACACAACTTCTCTCACATGTGCTAGATGGAGGGTGAGGATGTTATAGAATAGATGGATGGATAGGATTTTATTATAGATTTTTAGAGATAAGTGAGATTATATGTGATTAACTAAATTAACCATAGTTAGGAATGTGCAAGGGATTAATTAAATAATTAATTGGTTTTAATAGATTAACTAGATTGAGGAGAAAAATGGAGGAATTAAATAAATGGTTTACATTATTTAATTCTTGTAGGATAGGATGTATGATTTAATTAATTAAATAAATATTTATTTAATTATGGGTGAACAATGGGGTAAGGAGGGTGAAGGAAAGTTAATAAAATAATTAGGTTTATTTAATTAGCACTAGGAAGGATACGATTGAGCATGGTCAAGTGTGATTTAGGTGTCCACAACTACCAAATGTTGAGGTAAAATTCATGGGCATTAAATGAAAAATGGATTTTGAGTTCATTAATGTAATGAGCTCAATATTGCATGAGAATATATTTTGTTGCATCCAAAATACTTCATAAATATTCATTATGTGTCTAACTCAAAGGAGGAAGAAATAACATTACAAGGATACGGTATCATAGTCCATCTATTTCTTGAGACTAGTATATTGACAACTTCGATGGAAGGGGATTGAGAGGACAATGAAGGAAGTAACAAGAATGAAATAAGGATAATATAAGAATTGGTAGAACCTAAAATATAAATACTAAAAATGAACCTACTTCAAAAGGAGAGATAATATGGGAAAGTGATGATATAAAGATAGTACCCAAGGAGAACATAGAGCATGACTCTATGGTGAACCAAAAAAAAGATTGAGAAAATTTTTAACATTAAAGAATGGTACTAAAAATAATGTAGGCACTATTGTAGAGAAGTGTGTGTTACTACACTATAGGATAAAATAATAAAGTGTTTCATCATATGAAATTTCCCAAATTTATTGGAATTAGAGATGTTAAGGAATATTTGTAATAGACGAAGAAGGTATTTCCTCAAGAGAAAGTTCAAATGGATCCTTTGTATAATACCTCAAATATTAATGTAACTTGTTGATGGAACACACATAAACAAAATAATATTTGGATTATAGTTGTAACATTTTAGTGGTGATGCACATAATGATTCCCTTTAGATTAAAGAAGGCATTAATAACATTTATTTGGATTATAGTGAATGCACTTAGGGAATTTATTCATGACTTGTGAAAGTTTATTTAGATTATTAGAATCTTTATGGTCTCATGAAAGGCCACTCCAAATCCATGCAATTAATGTCTAAAATGTGTAAAAGTTTGAGGATGGAACAAAACCTCAAGAAATGCATGTTAAAAACTCTATTTGGAATATTATTGGGATGTATCATTTACAAGGAAGAAATGTTAGATCCACTCGAAATATCAATCTTTCTAAACTTGACACCATTGAGAATTGTGATTAAAGTGAGTAAATTCTTAGGGTACATCGGATACCATTGAAGTTCATAATTTTTTTTTGGCTATTTTAGGGATAGTAAAATAATTGCTAAAAATAAAAATAACGAATAGTTTTACTAGACTAAATTATGCTTAAACACTTTTGACACATAAAAGACTAAAATTTCTAAGATGTTAGCCCTCATTTTCCCCAGTTAAAAACTAAAATTTCATGTACATGTTTATGCTTCAATAAAAACCATTGGTGTAGTACTAACACAACCTAGATTTATTAAAAATCATCCTAGTTCTTTTTAAGTAGGGATATGAGAATTGTGGAGAACATTTGTAGTACTATAAGGAAAACCTTAGCTATGCTCTAGACTCTACCTATTGGCCACGCCATTTATTTTATTTATATATCATGAATGTTAGAAATAATTAATAAATTAAATCATAATAATGTTGAAACTAAATAAGGCCAATCAAGGTCCACACCATATGGAGAATTAAAACTAGCGAAGAAATATGAGCAATCAATAAATCCCCTTGCACACATTTGTTTATAATATAAGTGTTTATAGAATGATATGAAGAACACAACACAATACATTGTAACAAGATATTTATAGGAGAAATATGGTATAATGGAATTACAGTTTGATAATATGGGCACTTTCATTCAATTTGATATAAGGAAGATCATACAAGCTTGGAAATATGAAATACTAAGAAGGGTGGTATTAGAGAATGAAAGGGATATTATATTAAGGGAATACAATGAAGGAGTAGCAAGGAGGTATAATGTAGGGGATGATACTTGCAAACAAATGTTTCTTAGTAGGATTATGGTGGTCTATACTATTTAAAGATTCCCATACATATGCTAGAAGTTAAGGGTGTGCACTAAATGATTGGAAAATCAAATGGTAGAGATGAAATTCTTGAGATTAGTAATAGCTTTGATTCAATTTGAAAAAAATGGTGATAGAATTCATAGAGCCACTCAAACCTAGAATGAAGAAATCACAAGCCTAGTTCATCCTAATAGAAATAAAATATCTTTTACAATAGCGATAAGCTATTACAAAAAAGGATAATATTGCAAGAACTACTACTATGTTTATTTATGAGAATATTATAACAAGGTTTAGATTTCATTTTAAGTATCATGAGTGATCATGATTTTTTGGAGGAAACTATAGAAGAAGTAATGTAAATATTTTTTAGTGGCTTATTATAGATGTACCCCATACCACCCTCAAACTAATGGTACTACAAAATATTTAAAATGGGTACTAGAATTAATTTTGACATATATACAATAATAGTACAATAGATTGGGACTTGAAAATACCAATAGTTCAATGGGATTACCACACTACTTATAAAATATTAACAAAGTATTGATCATTCTAATTAGTCTATGGCTTAGGCATAAATCTGTTATCACGGGGATTTGTACTGCTTATGTAGGGCTAGAAAAATCTGCAATCCAGTCTAACATTGGATCAACTCAGGTTGTGGGTGACCTATAATGAGATTGAACCTCCGGAATTCTAGGTCGGCTTCCTATTTGTTCTTCTGTTTTAACTAATGAAACTGGTTGGGAAAAGGGAAGAAAGTGTTGAAATGAATGCAAAAACTAATTTATTGTTCTGGCAATGCACTTAGATAACGATGTTGCATGCAACTTGTTTCACAATTACTCTTCAATAATCCTATTCGCACAACTAAATCTGAACAATTTAACCACATAAATAATTTATATAAAGGCTTGACTGTATTACCATCTTTGAAGGAAAAAAAGATGTCTTCACAACTAAAATAGTAAAATAAGCCAGATGCACAACATATAACCTGTGGAATCAAACTTATTGTATACAAGCACATATGAATGAGACAGGAAAATAAAGGTTCTTGAGATTAAAACACGATAGATTCCTTATCAAATCATTCACATAGCATGACACCTGAGATTTTGAAGGAAAATACTTAGTACACTGAAAGGTAAAAGGAAAGCTTTGCAAATTGATAAAACTTGATTAACTTGTAATAACCCCTGAATGTATTAATCTTGAAAAATAAACTAAGTTACAAGAAGCCTTCTTTGCAAAAAATTGCAAAAGCAAGAGAAATCAAGAACTAGTGAAAAATGACTAAGTCATATCACTTTATACAAAAAAGCCTCTCCAAAGCATGAAGGTGAAACTGAAAGTCAATTTCAGTGTAAAAATGATAACTCCAAGGAAAATCCGAGCAGAAGAGAAAATCCTGATAAAAATAGCCCAAACTCAAAAAAAATGAGTGAACTCAGGTCCCAACTAGCTTTCAACTCACAACTGATCCATGGAGCATTCAAACTGAACTAAAAATCCCTCAAAAAGTGGGTTCAAGCATGCGAAAACCACCTCGTTTTTATCAATTCGCCCATGCATATCAGATTGAAACTCCATCCATGTATCGTGCATGGTGATAAGGCATCAAAATTGGAGTTGGAACTGAACATGCAATTCAAGATTATACAAAATACTCCTCCACTTTACTTGTGTTTGCTCATGTTTTGGAAAGGTGATAGTATTAAATATTAAAGATAATCCAAATGATTATCTTAATATTTAATATATGATAGTTTTGCCTTTTCTTTTAAAATACTATATATTAAATACTAAGGTAACAAGATATTACCTTAATATTTAATACACTAATCATTTGATAAATCATGCAATAGAAGGTCAAACTCCCATTGAACCTTTCCTAAGTCATGAGCTTCCCTAAACATGATTAGGTTTATTTGACTCAAAAGTGATGGACCACAAAAGATGAAAGAACATAATGATTTATTAAAATCATTAGTAAAAAAAACATCAATCTTATGTCGATTTAGGGCAGACAAAACTTGAACCCTAATCATCCCTTTCATTCTCACTTTGCAACTTTGTGAACAAGCTGCTGCCGCCATGATCTCTGGTAAGGGTTTGGACTGAACTGGAGCTTGAAACTTGAGTTCATACTGCTGTTTCATGTCAATTTTTTGAAGATTTCCATAGTGAAATGCGTGGTAAGCTTTTTTTAGCCAAATCTGGACATTTCTCTTGTTTTTTGAAGTCATCTTCAGGCTTTATAGCCACGGCTTGTCATCATTATGATGCATTGTTGTCATTTCCTGTGTTGACTTGCCCTCTTATTTGAGGACGCCATGTATGAGTTGGGTCGATGCTTGAAAGCCCACCATTTCATGTTGTTTTTGAAGATTACCATGGAAATTTTGTAGGTCAAAGCGTGGTAGGTCTTCTTTAGATAGAAATCTAGACTTTCTTTCTACTTTCAAAGCTTTTTTCTGGTTTCTTGGCCACAGCCATAGCCATATTCTGATTTTTTTTGCTTCTTTATTTCCTTTGTGCTCTCCTTATTTCTTTGGGATACCGCCATGAGACATTGGTTATGAATTTTTGAGAGGAAAAAACTGTTGGAAAGTCGCGGGTTTGAATGGATTTTAAACAACAAGCTTGTGGGTAAGCTTTCTATCACTAAATCATGTATTTGAGCTCCATATTTTCCTTTATTTCTGAGAAAATGCTCTTTTAGAGGTCGTGGCTTGAATGCTTTGTATCTTCTTTGTCATAGAATCGACCTATGCATGATATCTGAGTGTATTCCTCCTTTTGGGATTCATGTTAAGGGTTTGATAGTCTATGTAGGCCGCGAGCTCTATAGTCATTTCCATGCTCAAGGGTTTTGATGTATCCAATTGAATACTGGGTTTATTGATCTCATTAATTCCATTGTAGAGGCAACCTCCTTATAACCTTCATGGACTTGGTAATGAATCACTGCATATTAATATGCCTTGAATGACCCTTTCATACAATGGATTGTCCTCATGCTGCCTTGAAAAACTCTGCCACTATCATCATCTAGAGATCACCATTCTAGTTTAACCTCTATCTTCCCATTGAATGT